>CM053793.1:193887606-194122606 GCA_028749045.1 Cupressus sempervirens | reverse complement strand
AGGTTTTGAAGCAATTTCTTGACAACTTGTTGATTTCCAAGATTTTCTCCATAATCTCTAATCTAATATATTATTCCCATATATTGTGTGAATAATGTGTCTATTGTATCTAAATCTTTCATTTGTAGGTTTTCATAATCTCTTCTAAGATTTTATAACTTTAAAGTTTTTAACTTGCCAATGCCTTGATATGTTGATTGCAAATTGTCCCATGCCTACTTTGATCTTGTGGCAATAACTCTTTCAAAATATTATTTCCTCTACTTCCTACTAAATAAAAAATAATTTCTTAGCATCCTTTTACCTATTTTCCTTCAACAAATCATTTACAGTTTGTGAAAGAGCTTGACTTCTAGTTCAGTGAACCCACTTTCAACTAAATCCCAAACATTGTGAGAACAAAAAATGGTTTTCATTTTGATGCCCCAATAATCATATTTTTTGTAATTGAAGGTTAGAATTTGAGGTTGTGAAATAGGGCTGCCAGTACTATATAAAAAACTCCTTACCTACATAGTTATTTTAGTTTTATGTATTTATGTTGATATTTACATCTAATATTGCCACCATTCAAAAAATCATTTTCTTCACCTACCCTTTCATTACAATGAAAAAAAGCATTTTCAATGTTAATAATAAGTCTTCTCAACTATGTTAAAAGGTTTTAGATAATTTTGGAACAACTTAGAATAATTGTTTACAAAATTTGAAGCCTAGAATAATCCACTAGAAGGTAGGCAATAGGTAAAGTAGTTGTAGTAGGTAGAAAGGGCAGGGGAGATTAAAGGAAGATAGATTAGAGGCCTATGTCATCTAACAACTTTCAAGGTCCATTTGGATAGAAGAATACGAATATGGGGATATGAATACATATTTTGGAATTATTTTCTAGAATTGAAAATGAAAATACATATTCATATTCTTGTTTGGTTCTGTCAAAATTTGATGGGGAATCCATGGATCCAAAAATTTATGTTTTCTAAAAAAAATAAAACTGGAATATGAATACATATTTCAATTCCACCTATTTAGGTGGAATTGCAAATGCTCATTTTTGGGCCAAAAATGGAACATGTATTCCTATTCACAATTCTGATTTGGTGTGCCCAAATAGAGAACTTGAAATTTTAAGAATTTACATATGCCTATTCCACTCATATTTGCACTGCCAAATGGATCCTCAATTATTTAATTATAGATTTTTGTTTCCATATGCTCTCTGAAATGAAAGGGATCCTATATAATATGGAGCTCAATGGTCAAAGTTACAAAGATTTGTTACGAATTGTCATTCAATAGAGATTTCTTAGAAATAGAGAAGAAATTGTTTTACAAGATCATAAAACTTATGCTACAAGTGGTACAAGCTAAACTTAAATAAATAATTTAAAACTCTTGTTTTAATTTCTCAATGCAATTATGATAAATTATATGTAGTTTTGTTCTATTAGTGCAATTATGAGATATTATATGTCTAATCCAATTTCTTTATTTTGCATTTATAATTTAGAATAAGGAGTTAGCAAGAAGGTATTATTAACTAGGGGCAATATTTAAAGTCATGACATTAAATTGTTGGAGATTATCACTAGGAAGAGTCCAACTCACCATATGTTTGTAGGAGGATCAAACCTCCACAACTAGGTAAGCATGTAATTTGACAAAAAATTGGACATTATTGTTGGTATGACAATATTGGAGTGAATCAAAGTATATGGAATAAATGAGTGTCTTATTCCTTTACTACTAATTGGTTTGGAGTTTTCAAAGGAATCTTTTACTGAAAGGCCAACAACTAGAGAGGTGGAAAAAAGTCCTAAACAACTTATTAGGGAAACTTGTGTTGAACCTCATTAAAATCCATGTAGTGTGAGAATGTTGAGACATTATTATATATTTATATGATTCAGTTCTATTATTTGTGTTACATTTCTTTTGACATTAATTACCATAAATTATATTTCTATATGTTTTTCAATGTCTTATATTAAAATAAGGTGGTATAAAAAGTGATTTAGATAATAATAATTTCTATCTAGATTCAATTGTTACTACAATTGTATCTATAAAATCATGTATAAGTATTGGGCCTTATGAACTATTCAATAGAAAGTTCTTTAAGCTCATCAATTGATAAATAGGAAATATTTTCCACATCAACTCAAATTATGATATTTCTATGAGAATTCAACTTTGTAGTTTTTTTAGTCAAACTTATTGACCTATATTTCATGAATAGTGGTATAGAGAACTCATCTATCAATTTAAATTATTAAATGATTCAAATTATTCATACTAAATATATACACAGTCAAATTTGAAAGTTATTAATATAATTTATATTGATTATAAAAATTGATAATTTATTAAAACATTAAATTAATTTTTTTATAGTGAAGATTCTAACAACTACACTATAACATATTAATGTAAAAACTAGTCTTACTTTTTATATTTAAAAAAAAGAAAGACTTTTTAAACACTTCAAATTAGTGGGAGTAGCCTTTAAATGAATTTTATAAGAATTCTATAAAGAAGTTGTACTCAAGTAGAATGAGTTTAAAATATTGTATTATATTGGTAAATAACTAAATATATATATATATATATATATATATATATATATATAAGTATAAGTGTATTGGCATCTATAATAATATGAGACATAAGAATATTTTTAAGCCCAAATAATCTCAAGGGCATTTTGATAATACCCACCATGTCATCTATTATGAGAAAACTATATGGATAATCCAAGACTCATATGTTAATAGAGGCTCTTTTAATAATAAAATGAGTATCCACAATGTTAACTATGACTCTTTCCTAGGTAGTTTAGATATTTTTTATTATAATGGAGGCCAAAGTAGACTTTGAGAAACTTATTTAGCATACTATACTTGCACCTTATTTATCTATCTATTGGTCCAATATCCATCTATCACACTATATATCTTTATCATTATTTCTCTTTATCTCCCTCCTCCATTCTTCTTATTTCCTAACCTCTCACTCACCTCATCTTTTCCTCTCCCTTGATCACTATTCTCCACTTTGATATTCAAATATGATGCATCTATCACATCATATCTTTTTGTCATTGGTTCTTTTATCTCCCTCCTCTTCTCTTCATATTCCTTCCCCTCCTACTACCCTCCTCTTTGTCACTCCTTCATAACTATCATTTTATTTCATTCTAATCCACTTATCTATAAATTTCTCTACCTATATTTTCTTATCTATTTGTAACTCCATCAATATTTTTACCTCTACTCCTTTTTTTCTTTATATTATTCATCTTACTCACTACCTACTCACTCCATTGACTCTCTCATCAGCTCTTGGTATAGTAATCCATCCCTCTAAAATTATTTCATATACTATACAAACTTTATGTTTTAAATAAAGACACTTTCAAAATTTAGTAAAGGACACAAAAATAAATAGTTTAAAATATTTATTAAATTGAAAAGGATATTGACAATTTAGCAAACAATGAATTAATAGTTTAAATTATCTACTAAATCAAAAAAGATAATGATAATTTAGCAAACAATGAATTGTAATGTTACAGATTTACCATTGAAAAATTAATTTTACATCATCTTTGTTACATCATTGTTTTCAAATGAGGGAGGGCCCAAAGTTCATAATAAGAATAAATAAAATATGAAAATAAAATAAATAGAAGCTGATGTCGATATAACATTTTCAAATTATTCTTGATAAGAAAGAAATAACATTGGAATATGAATTATTAAAATATTGTAATTTAATTATTATAAACTCATTGATTTATTATCTTGTTCATTCTTTCATTTCATATTATTAATAGTTATTATAATAATTATATATTTGAAAAAGCAAGGTGTCCTTAAAAATAATTTAATTAGAATGTTAAGATTATTAATAGGTATTAGCATAATACTAATGTGTCATACATAAAATTTTCAATTAATAATATCAAAATGAAATAATGAAATTGAAATGTATCATAATTTAAATTGAACCAAGAATGGGGTCTTGATAATGTAAAACAAAACTATATTTTATCGAAGAGAGTAAGTATAAGGTATATCATGGAAATAATTTTGGATTAGATGAAAAAGAGATTAGTGTGATTTAAAATTTTGAAATATGTAGTGGGATAATAAAATAGTTTTTTTTTTTAAATAATAACTAAGCCTTCATGAAAATAAGGTTAAACAATAAGTGTGCAGATATAAAAATATTCAAAAATCAATTAATTATATAGAAATATAAATATAACTTAAATATGATGTTATAATTTTAATTTGTGAGAAAAAAATATTGAATAATACAAATTAATTGGCATCTTATTGTTAAAATAGCAAAGAAGAAAATGTAAGAAAAAATTAAAATATAACAATAATAATAAATGTCATGATAAGTGATCTTTCTTAATGCACTTATTTTCATTATTTCTGAATATACAATAAGTACCTCCAAAAGAATAAGCATACATTATGTATATTAATATTTACTATAATATATCACCTATCAAAAAGAATTAGCTAAATACAACATGTAGATATAAAATTTTCTAATGACAAAAAATATTATAAATAAAAAAATATCTTTTAAAATATTATCAAAACAAGAAAAAAATTATTAGTTAGTTAAAAATAAAATTATTATATTTTAAAATTTAAATAATTATACATTTTTTATTTATTTTTAAAATTTAAATTTAAACTAATTTTTATTACAACACTATGAAGACTCTACTCGCAATTTAGTGGTGAGCTGGGGTAACCTCCATATATATGGCCTAGCCTACTTTGCCTAAAATAAAATAACTTATATCATATTATATTTGAACCAAAAGATAACACAGAGACACATATGATCCTCGAGGATTTGGGTAATGCATGGTTCCTAATGGTGGCCTATATATTCAATCAATTTTGATAATAGTTTTGGGAGTATAAGTTGTTAGGGTTTGGTGTAAGGATCTCACTTCTGATGTCTTATTTCATGACAAAGGTGTTTTAAGTGCAATTATATACATAATTTCTTTAATTATAGTTCATGATAAAGATTTTTTAGTGCAATTCAATATGTAATTTATTTTATCAACATAATATGATAATGGTCTTAGATGTTTTATGTAATATCGCTCTCTTAGCTTTGTGAAAATTTTTAATAGACTTTTGTTAAAAAAACATATAATCTATAATTTTGTCCAATTTAGTTGAAGATTAAGAAAAAAAATCATTTTAGATAACTAATAGTTTTCAAGTATAATTTTTGAAAAGTAAGAATTTTTCAAATAAATACCCAGAATTAATTAATGGTGATAGGAAATAATGGCAGACCATGTGGAGTGGGATGTGTGAGTGTTTTAATGTTTACTTTTATCTTTCTAGGCTAAATTTGATAACCATCTACATGTTAACTTGTTGATTATTGTAATGTACATAATATAGCTCTTCCTCTAAGAAGAAGTTTGCCTACCATTTCAAAAGAAAACATCTTAATTAAAAAGAGGGAGAGGATAATAGAAAAGGCCAGTTGAATTTTTCTTCCTCTTATAGTTGGTTAATTCCTTTTTTCTTTTTGGCGTTGGTTTCTTACTAGTTAGGTTGGAAGATAATGATAAAAAAGAATACATTGGGGTTGGAAGGCTTTTTGCCTTCTTCAAAATAGGTGCAAGAAAGTGGATTTGTGGGATTGGAAGACTAGGAAAATCCTCTTTGGGTTGTTGGTGATTCTGGTCATTCTTTACGGAAGTGAGGCATGGGGGAGCAGTGTATCAAACCATAAATGGTGACAAATAGAAAAAATACAAAATAAATTCACTACCACTAACCTCAAAATCCAATCAATGATTCCCTACAAGATTCTCTTAGAAGAAGTAGGCATGTTCCTAGTGGAAGCCTCAACAATTATTTAGTTGTTAAGCTGTTTTTAAAAAGTGGTAAATATGGATGGAGTTGTTGCACTCTTTGGCCTAGTGGGAGGTGGACTAGAGATGAATGGTTAAAGAGAGATGGAGGAAGAGAAAGTTCACACTGTGATCACCCAAAAATGGTCATCTAGACTATGAGTCCCCTTTCTAGCATTTTTGCTGAATTTATCCATTGTTTATCTTAGATCAAATCATGATTTTTCTACTTATTTGATTGTAACCTATGGTTTAACCACTTTATCCTAAGTCTTTTATATAATTGGAAGAACTTTCTCCCTTTTAATTAAATAAAATCACCAAGTTTATCCCAAGTGTGTACATGAAAAGCATTATTTATATTTTAAAAGTAAAAGAAAATAATTTTTGTCTACACATGAGGGGCACACTTTTCTATATGAAAGGAATCTACATTTTTTAAATAACTTTGATTCTCCTCCACACATTTTTTTCCTATTAAACACCACCATTGACCTTACTTAAGTGAGATTATTGTACATATAGATCACTCAAAGCTCATTCTCCACCCTTGATTTGGTCTCTTAATATCTACCATCCATTTCTCTTTAAAAGGAGGCTCTCTCCACACTCTCTCATATCTTATCACTTATGCTAATATTATGTTGTAGGTTTTCTTGGTAATTTCAAAGCATTTGGAGCACTGATCTTGCATTCACTTTGCACCCACTTTGCATTGACTTGGTTTACTTTCATTGTAGTTTCATGGTTTTTCTTAGCTTAGTATCCTTTCATTAAACATATTTTAGATCACATAGTTTAACTAGGAGGCTTTGTAACACTTTTATTCTTGTTTATTTTAGCTTGCACATTTTCAGATCTTAGCTTAGCTCTTGCATCTCTAATTTAGCTTTAATTTTCATTTCATCTCATCTTAGATTCTTTGATACTAGCATACTTTCTATTGTCTTTGAATCTCCAACTCTATGGTGCACTTTGCAAGAGTTGCAAACAAGTTTCATTTGAGAGTCAGTCTCATAGCTCTTGTATTAATAGAAAGAGAACTCTAAGTCACCATTCAAGGTTCCTAATTTATTGGATCCCTTGAATAGAATGTCTTAGAGAAGTGTACCCTATTTTTGGTATTTTTGGTACCCACCATAGGACTAGAAATGATTGTTTAATTAGCTTCATTTTTCTCCTTTTTTCATCTCTTTTTGCACTTTTGGGTCCAATTATGATTTTATAGCTAGAAATGTTGTTCAATACTTTCTTTTTATTGTACAATAATTTCTATCAAGAGATATGATACATGGCATATTTTATTATCAAACTAGTACTTTCTATTTTGTCATGCTAATGTTGCATAAAGTATCATACTATTTGATATGGAGTATCATTTTTGACATAAGTATCACCCTAACATAATTGGAAGTATCCTATGATACTAGTTTAGCTAGTACTATCATTTTGTCTATTTTATTTGCTTAATCCAGCTTTAAAAATTCATTTTGCATTTCCAAGCTTTCATATTCACTTTATTGGCTTTCTAATAGGTCCTAAAATTAATTTTGGAGGGTTATTTTTAGTTTTCACTAATCATTTTGATGTCCTAGCCCTTTTTTTTTTCTAGGGGCCTCTCTTGCTTGCTTTCTTACTAGGGAAAATTTCAAAATAAAAAAGTATATAGTATGTTATATAGAATTTATAGTTGGTATATAGTATGTTATATATAATTTATAGTTGGTGTCTTCATAAACATAAACATAAACATAAATATGGTTACCAAAACAAAAATATGGTTACCAGCTTATTGATGGAAGATATTATGGTAAGATTATGGAAGAGGTAGAAATAGAAAGATTATGGAAGAGGTGGAAGGTGGTGTATTATGGTTACCCGCTTATTATGGAAGGTTGGGCCTAGGTTGGGTAGGGTAAGTTATGGCTACGGGGAAGGTTGGGTAGGGTAAGTTATGGCTACGTAATTGTGCAAAACGGCCCTAAACAAAATGGCTAGATAAATAAATGGCTAGATAAAAAAAGTCCCAAGATAAAAAATCCTGAACTAGAACGAGCCTAAACGAGGATGCCGGCAGTGCCCTCAATTCGCAGCGCCGATAAGGCTTGAGGATGTCGACAGTGCCCTCTGAATAGGGGATATTCAGGTACCGTGACAGAGAAAAGCCTAAAGCCTAAACGAGGATGCCGGCAGTGCCCTCAGTAACCCCCCCAAAATAGGGATGAGGATATCGACAGTGCCCTCGAAGAGGGTTCCTACTAACGTGCCTAAACGAGGATGCCGACAGTGCCCTCAGTGACCCCGTGGATGATAGGGATGAGGATATCGACAGTGCCCTCTGAATAGGTGTATAACCTTTCACTGGCCCTTCCTAAACGAGGATGCCGACAGTGCCCTCAAGAACCCCAGCTGACAAGGATGAGGATATCGACAGTGCCCTCTGAATAGGGGTAACCTTCACGATACACATAAAGGTTCCAGGTTGGGCCAGACAGGACGAAGGCGCAGGAGGCAACCCGCCACCACACCAAGGAGGATAAAATCCTAGCAATGGCAGGGTATGATTTTTTATCTTTGTCGGGGAGGCAACCAACCACCACCACACCAAGGAGGATACACTACTTGGTGGGGGCAGACTGGGAAATAAGCCTTAAGAGTGATGACAGGGTGAGGGGCATTTTTCAAGAAAAAAGGAAAAAAAATATGTGTGTCTTTGTTTAATTTCAAGTGCGTAATATACTAGTGCATCATATACTAGTGGTTCATTTTCTTTGGCACTTTAAAATTATTGTTAAGGGTTTTTTTTTGTAAGAAGGTATGATCTTTATCTTCTTGATGAGCTAGAAATATTGACCCTTCATTGAATCAAGAAAGTGGGTGGTATATTTCACTCTTTAGTTGTCTTAACTAACTTTCTTGTCATGTTTGGGGGAAGAATTAGGGAATAGAAGAGTATTTTCTTCACCTTCTTGGTGAATTAGAAATCTTCACCTCCTTGGTGTGGATCCACTTTGTCAATATCACTAGTGAGATTTTACCTTTAGAGGGCCTTTTATTAATGGAAAGATATGAATAGGAACAACCCAAAGTGGGAACAAGAAAAAGCCTGGTAATCTAATCCATTATAATCTAAAACTCTTAACCCTTAGGGACATAGGACTTGACTTCACTTGGTGAAACTACTTGTGGGATTGGGACCATGAGAAAATCACTAGATGGGTATTCTTAAGGTACTTTTGTGGGTGTGCAACCTTTCTTTTCTTGTATTGGGTGCAAGAGGGGTGCTATGAATAAAACCCTTACTAGACACCTTAGGATTTAGAGGCCATCCTATTTTGTCCCTCAATATCTTTGTGCAAGGATAAATTCTAGTGGACTACCCAAAACACTCCTAGATTTGATTTACCATATCTATTAATTTAGATTTGGGTAACCCATCTATGATGAAGCTAATATCTATTATGGGGAACCACTTTGTGTGAGGCAAGGGATCATCAAGTTGTGGGCCAAGATATTGAGTAGCATGTCATGTCCTTTAGGTATATATTACCTCAATGTGTCTTCAAATATACTAGACTTGTGGAAATCATTTGAGTATACACAACATTAGTTTTCTAGGGCTTTTTGCTTCCAAACCTCACATGTGTTTGTATTGGCAAGGTTGTTTTGTCCCTTGTCATATTTTTTATAGAAATTTGTTTCCACACCAAAATGTCTTCAAAACTACCACTTTATTGGTAAAAACTAAAACAAACTCTACTATAGTAGTCATATTGCATGATTTGGGCAAAAGCTCAGATGAACATTACATCCTTTTAGGCACAAATTCAAAAAAATTATTTCTATTGGTCAATTCTCATGCTGCCAGTATAAGAGATATCATCCAATACTTCTGAAAAGTATCATTCTATTGTATGCATACTATCATATTGTTATACTAGGGTCTATTGAATGAGTATAAGGAGATTGTTGCTAAGGATATTCTTAATGGTTTATTGCTAGTAATAAGTATAAGTTATTATATGGATCTAATTCTTGGAGCTAGTTTTTCAAAGAAAGCACCATATAGATTAACACCTACAAAGAATGAAGAACTTAACACACAAATGCATGAATTGTTGCAGAAAGGTTTAATCAGAGAAATTTTAAGTCCACATGTTGTACCTATTGTATTTGCACCTAAGAAGAATGGAGAATGGAGGATGTGTACTGATTCAAAGCTATTAACAAGATTAGTGTGAAATATAGGTTTCCTATGCTAAGTATGGATGACATAATGGAGTTTTTGAGTGGAGCAAAATATTTTACCATGATTGATTTGAAGAGTGGCTATCATCATATCAGAATTAGAGAAGGTGATGAATGGAAGACTAATTTAAAGAGAAAAGATGGTTTGTACGAATGGTTGGTAATGCCTTTTGGTTTGACTAATATACCTAGTACTTTCATGAGGTTAATGAATGAAGTTCTAAAAAGATTCTTTGGTAATTTTGTGATTGTTTATTTGGATGATATTTTGATATCTAGTAAGACTAAGGAAGAGCATCTTGAGCATGTTAAACAAGTATTGCAAAGATTGAAAGAAGAAAAGTTGATGATTAGTCTAAAAAAGTTTTAATTTATGCAAGAGGAGATTAGGTATTTGGGATTTGTGATTTTAGCTGATGGTTTGAGAATGGATCTTGAGAAGGTTAAAGCCATTTTGAAATGGCCTACACCTGAGAATGTGGGTGAGGTAAGATCATTTCATGAACTGGCTAGTTTCTATAGGAAGTTTATTAAAAAATTTAGTGTTGTTTGTAATTCTATGACTAAGAAAATGAGAGGAGATGAAAATGAATTCAAATGGACACATGGAGCTAGTAAGAGTTTTGAGACATTGAAACAAAAGGTTGTTGAGTTACCTATATTGTCTTTTCTTGATTTCAATAAGGTATTTCAATTTGAATGTGATGCAAGTGGTAGTGCAATAGGAGTTGTATTAAGTCAAGAATGTAAACCAGTTTCTTTCTTTAGTGATAAGTTGAATGATGCTAAAATGAAGTATTATGTGTATGATTAATATTTTTATGCTATTATTCAAGCTTTGAAGAAGTGGAGGTCCATTATTTGATTCCTAAGGAATTTGTGTTGTATACTAATCATAAAGCTTTACAATACTTGGGAAGTCAACATAAATTGAATCAAAGACATATGAAGTGGGTTGAGTATTTGCAAAGTTTTATATTTGTGATTAAGAATAAGAGTGGAGTTACTAACAAAGTTGTTGTTGCATTGAGCATAAGACATTTTTTGTTGATTGAAATGAAGATTGGAGTTCTTGGTTTTGATGAGATGAAAGAGTTGTACAATATTGACCTTAATTTTTCTGAGGCATGGATAGAGTGTAGAACACCAAATCTATCAAATCACATCCATAAGTAGGATGGATATTTCATTCAAGAAGATATGTTGTTCAAGGGTATTTAGTTGTGTATTCCTAGAAGTTCTATAAGGTTGAATTTGATTAAGGAAAAGCATAGTGGTGGATTGGCTGGACATTTTGGAATTGATAAGATGTTGAGTTTGTTGAAGCAGAAGTATTATTGGCCATAGATGTATAAGAATGTTCAAAAGTTTGTAAGGAGTTGTAGAGTTTGTCAAATTGAAAAAGAAGTTAGAATACTAGATTCCATACACCTATTTTTATTCCTAAGAAACCTTGGAGTGACATCAATATGGATTTTGTTCTTGGATTGTCTAAAACAAAAAAGTGGTATGATTCTATATTAGTTGTTGTAGATAGATTCTCTGAAATGGCTCATTTTATACCATGTAAGAAGATATTAGATGTTGAGCATGTTGCTAAACTTTTCTTCAAAAAGATTGTTAGATTGCATGAATTACCAAGAAGCATTATTTCTGATAAAGATAGTAAATTTGCTAGTTATTTTATGAAGACTTTGTGGAAAAAGATGGGTACTGAGCTAAAGTTTAGTTCTACATTCCATCCATAGACTAATGGATGGACAAAGGTTATGAATAGAAGCTTGCGTGATTTGCTGAGATGCTTAGTTGGAGATGAACCACATAATTAGGAGATGGTATTGGCATAAGTTGAGTTTTCATATAATAATTTTGTGAATAGAAGTATAGGGAAGAAACCTTTTGAGATTGTTATTGGAATGAAGCCTAGAGGAGTATCATATTTAAGGGATGTTTTTGGTAAAGAGAAGTGTTGCAGGAGAATAATTTGTTGATTTTATAGAGTCTTTGCATAAGCAACTGAAGCTAAAGTTGGATAAAGGTAATCAAAAGTACAAGGAGAATATTGATAAGTCTAGAAGATATCATATTTTTGAAGTTGATGCTAAGGTGATGGTTCATTTGAAGAAAGGCAGATTTCTTGTTGAAACATATAGTAAGCTAAAGATAAAGAAGTTTGGACATTTAAAGATCTTGAAGAAGTTTGACAATCAAAATTCTTATGAAGTCGAGTTACCTAATGAGATGGATATATCTCCTATATTCAATGTTGCTAATCTATATAAGTATCATGAGTCAGATGATTAAGTTGTTGTACCTAGTGATTATCCTAAGAAGCAGATTGAAGATGTTGAAAAATATTGGATTAGAGTTGGTAAAAGCACAAGAGGAACAAACTACTATGAATATTTGGTGAAGTGGAAGAACAAACCAGTTGAAGATTGGTGTGTGCAGGATCATGGTGTGCCAAAAAGTGGCAATTTAAAAAATCTATAGTTCGAAAATATCTCATCAAAATCTATTCTAACTTTTTTCCCACCCACCCTAATACTAAATGAAAAAAATAATATCTCTATAAGGTCTACTATATCTTTTCTTTTTTCTTTTTTTTTTAGACTATAGGAAATGGTGCAACACGGCCCCCCTATAAACTGTAGTGCGCCAGGTAAAATTTTTAACGTGACCGATAGCACTGGCGTGACACGCCCACTGGTACCATGAAGACGGGGGAGACTAAAACCCGTGACCAACCCCCTACAACAGGGAAGATTTAGCATCTTTTCATAACAAACCTATATGGTCAATTTTAAAAACATCCTAAAAATGTGCTTTTGGCCTATTTTTATGTGATTTTTACTTTAAACATGTAGCTGGTAACTTTTTTCCCACCAAAATTTGATGAAATGAAAAAGGTTTTTTAAGAATGTTCTTGTAATTCCATAAATGTAGGGTTTGTCAAATTACGAGTTTAGTAAGAAATTATTACTTATTTTCTAATGGATTTATGTATAAAGTGTTGACTAACATAATACTTCAAAAATAACTATAACTTTCAAATGGTACAACATTTTTTAAATCCAAAATATGCATTAGATTCTATGTTTCTTCTACTATAAGGAAGAAAATTTGAAAAATTGAATTTTGCAGAGTTATGAATTAGTTAAGGTGGTCAGACATGAGAATTTTTTTATTCCAAAATTACTAAAGTAAAAAATTAATTAATTATTATTTATTTGGAATAAAAATACTCAAAAATATGTGTCACATCCAGGCATGAGTTTACTACTTATATCTAGAATATTAATAAAAAATATTATCATTTGATTTTGATTAAGGTGTTCAAACATGTCTACTTCTTATTTTTTATTCTAAATTTTTTTTAATATTGCACTAAAATTCAAAATTTTGACCAATCAATTTTTATTTTTTTGAGATAATTCCTACTAGTTTAGAAACTAGATTCAATTTTCTAGAGATTCTTTTCTATCAACTTTTTGATATAAAGTTAACAACAAGTAGAAAATTGCATGTCAAGTTGACATAACCTTGATTCTCTAATTTGTTATTGCCACTTAAGAGCATAGTTTGGTTGACCATGATCCTGTACATACCTAGATGCTACATGGATTTCTCAATCTAAGTTTGATTTATCTTAGGTTGTGACATCTCAATAATTCAGGAGAATCATTTCTTTCTACCTTGGTTTTTTGATGCAGGAGCATCCTAGGTTGACGTGTTATCCTGCTCATTTATGCTCACTCTACCAGTTGTTGTTGAGTTATAGTCATTACTGAGTTGTAGTAATTATTGAGTGCTAGTAATTTTGTGTAGTATCTATGAAGTTGAAGTTATCCCATGTCATGTTAACACTCAGGTTAGCATGTTATCCCATCTCACTCCACATTGCATATGCAAAGTTCCACAATGTGTGCCAAGCTATTCTTCATGTGCCAAGTGATCCTTCATGTGTTGAGTGATCCTTCATGTGCCGAGTGATCCTATAGATGCCAAGTTTCAGCACTTTGGATAATTTTTTTTGTGAACTGACTTGTGAGATTAATTTTGATCATGATGTCTATGATAAGATCTTATCTTGGGATGTGTGAAAACTAATGTTGGGTCATCCTATCTATTTTTTAATGTTCTAGAATGTTTTGTAAGTCATTTTTGAAAATATAAATAGGATGTTTAGGCTTAGAGTTAGACAGAAGTGGGATGTTTGGAAAGTTTGTTGCATATGTATTTGGAAGGTGCAATTTTGAAGTTGGATCTTTGATCTTGAATGTATTTTGTATCTTGCCATAACCTAGAAGGGCTTATAGCTAAGCACGTATGCTTTTGATGAATTAATAAAAGAATCTTGTCCTTTCACTATGCTGTTGTTCTCTTTTTGTGTTTGCTTCCATTGTGTTGACTTTGCAAGATAGGTTTGGATTGCTGGTTGTGCCTTTGGCCCTCGTTATTCTCTCCCTCCTTGTTTCATATGCTTAAGGATTTTGAAGAAAATGTGGATCAATATTTCATATATATGACTTCTGGAGGATGGAAGCTACCTGAGAGAACATATAGAAAATGAGATCTTGAAGAAATAATTCCAACACTTATGAAATGAATTTTCATGCATGAAAATGGAAAACGAAAAGCCTAAGTCCTCATTCATTGAATCTATAGGTGTGATACCTTTAATGACACAATGCAAGGTAGGAAAAATCCCCAAAGAAGGTGACCTAGCCTCCATTAATAAAGCCACATAGTAGAAACACAAAAACAAGAAACAATAATGCAAGATCTAATACCAAATCACAATAATTTGTTCATAAATATAACTGATTACATGCAATATACCTAGCTATAAAGCCTTCTGGGTTAGGGCCAAATAGAAATCAAAATTTCAAAATCAGTTCTAAAGATTAAAGAAAACCAACTTACAACCAATCTTAGCTAGTCCAAATACACAATTGGATAAGAACATCAAGAAGAATCCACACTTGTACCTACAGGTCCACCGAGAGATCCTCTAGTTCCTAAGTCGTAGCTCTAGCTCTTCAAATTTGCATCTCTCCTTTCCATCCCAAATCCATAATCACTAAAAGACTCCATTATACCCCTAATTATACCAATTTAAGCCACAAGTTAGCCCATAACACAAATTAAATACAAATAGATAAATTAAATGTCACAAGTCAGCTTACAACAACAATTGAATGTCAAGAAAAATCATGATATCTCCTAGCTTTGATTGAATTAGAACTTGTGCTTCAAAAAAAATATATTAATTTATGTCCTCTATAGTCCCTTAAATTTTCAAAGTCTGATTCCTTAAGAAAAAGTGAACATACATCCTAAAAGTCATGCACAGTAGACTATTGCACAAAACTACCAAAAATTGATACTTGAGAAGAATTATCATATCTCCCAAAATATAACGTATTATTACTTGAAATCTTGATAAAAGTAATTAATCTAGGCCCTATTTAATCTTTGAATTGCATAGCCTCTCATTCATTAAGGATAATTAGTTATATGCTCTACAACAGGCATCCAAAAACTAGAAAAACACAATTCCAGTAGCAAGGTAAAAATAGTTCAAACTTCAACTCAATCCATCCAATCTCTATGAAATCATGAGGAAAGGTTATCCAATGTGTGTCCAACACATTCTAAACCATGAAAGAATATCTCCACCAAAATCCTAGCTCGATTCTCCTCAACACTTAACCAAAATTACTCCAAACATGCAAGATTGCAGGCAAGCCTAGGATGCTCCTAGATGAGACACCCCAGGTTCAAAAAGATTTTCTAATAATTAGAATAAAATATTTTGGATTCAGCACATAAATCCCAAATTGGTTCTTTACATATATGTCCTCCAAGTGTTCAACTTCCACACTCTTTCTCTTGTTTTTCTTCTTCTTCTTCACATCCACCACAGGTGTTCCATAAGTCTTCTTTCCATGTTGATCTCAAACCTTCTTAGAATCTTCCAACTCAACTTGGCTTCCAATACTCAACTACCTCCTACCAAGCTCTTCATTCTGCAAAGGAATTAGGAAAAACTTCCTACAACCTTTCTCAATAGTAAACACATTACTAACATAATCATGCACAACCTTGCAATCATACTACCAAGGTCTATCAAGTAACACATGACAACTATTCATATCCATAATATCACACAACATTTGGTCCTTATAATACCCAATCTAGAAATCAACAAGGCATTTTTCTCTCACTTCAAAAGCATGCTCACCTTGCAACTAGACAATCCTATAAGGATAAGGATGTCTCATTCTCTTCAAACTAAGTTTATGAACCGTCTCCTCAGCAAAAAGGTTATCAATGCTACCACAATCCATAATCACCTTGAAAACTTTACCACCAAACTTACAAGTTTTGAACAAACTAGTTCTCTAACAAGAATCTAGTGTCCTCTCACCAATCAGTACTCATGGAGCCAACAAACTCTCTCCTTGCTTAGGTTAACTATCCTATACTGCAACCTCATTCACAATAGTAGTTGTTCTCCCAATTAGACATTCAAAAGATCTATGCCCTTCTTACCTCTAAACCCACCTCCACCTATCCTCTTTTTTTGATCAGTACGCTTTGGTTCACCTTCTTCTTTTGGTTTAGCTTATGCTGAACTATCCTACTTCCCCTTCCCTCAAGAACTACCTTGATTCTTCCTCTTTAGTTTCTCTTCTACTCTCAAAGCATACTAATAAGCATTATCAACTGAAGAAATATTCAGCATACCAACCTCATCCTAAATATTGAATCTCAAACCATTAATATTTTGAGAGACCTCTTCTCTTTTGACAATTCTCTAGGTCGAGACTAAATAGTCAAATTATAGAACTCCTTTGTATCTTTCATAGTCATATCTTTTTGCTTTAGATTCTACAATATTTTAAATAACTCAAGTTCATAATCAGTAGGAATGAACTTAGTCTTCAACTTAGTCACCATCAATTTCCATCTAGTGATCTTCATTTCACCTTCCTCTTTTCTATCACTTTTCAGGTCCTTCCACCAAAGAACAACATGTCCCTTCAACTTAGTTTGTGCCAACCTCACTCTAAGTAGATCCTCAATATCCTTAAGCTCAAAGTAGTCTTCCAATTCACCAATCTAATCAATCAAGTCTTTAGGACTCAAAGTACCTGAAAAATTAGAAACCTCCATCTTATGCTTCAACTTCAATAGAGATCTAGGTCTACCAAACTAACCAACTCTATTTCCCATAGGTCTCTCCATATGATTAATTCTAGCCTCACTACTTGTTTCAACAAATTCAAATTCTTCAACAACTTCTTCATAATCATCTTCAGTACCCCCATGTCTAGGCACACCACCTAAAGAACTTACAATTTTAGCAATCATGTCATTCTTCATTAATGCAATCTCATATCTAAATTCTACTCTCCTCTTCTCTAAGATCCATTCTTCTACAACATCACTAAGATCATTAATTTTCCTAGGGTCCAATATTCTTGGAGGCATCTTAGAAAACCATAAGAAAAAAATCCACCAATCTAGAAGATCAATCAACCACAAGATCAACCTTCTTTGTAAATCCTAGTGTAAATTGCCTCAGCATTGGCAATCTATCAACACACTCGGTAACAACCTTCACTCTGATACCACCTAATGTAGTGTAAGGCATGATAATCCCCAAAGGATATTTCATAGACCCCAACAATATAACCACATAGTGGAAATACAATAGCAAGAAACAATAATGCTAGATCCGATACCAACTCACAATAATTTATTCATAAATATAACTGATTACATGCAATGTGCCTAGTTGTAAGGCCTTCCGAGTTAGGGCCAAATAAAAAATAGCAATTAAAAAATCAGCTCTAGAGATCCAACTTACAACCAATCTTAGCTAGTCTAGAGACACAACTAGATAAGATCATCAAGAAGAATTCACACTTGTACCTGCAGGTCCACCAAGAGATCCTCTAGGTACTAAGTTGAAACTCTAGTTATTCAAATTCACATATCTCTTTCCTTCCACCCCAAATCCATAATGACTAAAATACTCCACAAGACCCCTCCATATACCAATCTAAGCTAAAAGTCATCCTAGAACACAAATTAAATACAAATACATAAATAAAATGCCACAAGTTAGCCTACAAAGACAATTAAATGTCCAAAAATTGATATCCAAGAAAAATCATGACATCTCCTAGATCCTCTTAAATTAGAACTCATGATTCAAGACATAGATATCAGATTAGGTCCTCTACAACCTCTTAAATTCACAAATCCTTATTTTTTAAGAAAAAGTGTGCATCAATCCCAAAAGTCATGCACATCAAACTATCACACAAAACTGGCAGAAATTGATACTTTGGAAGAATTTCCATACCTCCTAGCCTATAATAAATTAGGAATTTTTCTATTGAAACAAGGAATTAATCTAGGTCCTCTTCAATCCTTGAAGTGTGTAGCCTCACATTCATTAAGCATAATTATTTATATGCTTTGAAATAGGCACCAAGAAACTAGAAAAAAAAACATAGTTCCAGTAGCAAGGTAAAAATAGTTTGAACTTCAACTCAATCCATCCAATCTCTATTCAATCATGAGGAAAGGTTCTACAATGTGTCTCCAACACATCCAAAACTATGAAAGCATAGCTCCACCAAAATCCAATCTTGATGCTTCTCAACACTTTACCAAAATTCCTCTAAACATGCAAGATTGTAGGCTAGCCTAGGATGCTCCTACATCATTTTAAAAAAGTCTTTACATGATGCCTTATTCAAAGGGATCTAGAGATTCCTAAATAT
This sequence comes from Cupressus sempervirens, assembly GCA_028749045.1. Classification (NCBI taxonomy): domain Eukaryota; kingdom Viridiplantae; phylum Streptophyta; class Pinopsida; order Cupressales; family Cupressaceae; genus Cupressus; species Cupressus sempervirens. Next base: position 194,103,646 of record CM053793.1, on the reverse strand, counting down.
GATAATTATGATGGCAATGAGAATCCACATGATCACATTAAACAATTCTATGTGCTTTGTATGGACTTTATGTATGAAGGTACATATCTCATGAGGATCTTTCCAAGAAGCTTGAATGGACAAGCTATGGAGTGGTTCACAATAATTTTCCCTCCTCTTAATTCCTTTGATGAGCTTGTGCAAATGTTAACTCACATTATTCTTATAACATACAACACTTTGTTACTATGCTAGATTTATGCAACATTAAACAAAAATAAGGGCCTGAACAATTTATCACTTATTTACAAAGATGGAGAAAGGTGCATGCTAGATACCCTTGACAAATCCATAAAAATGAGAAAATCAACATATTTACTAACACTCTGTTAATTCTCAATTACAGTACATATATAACTCAATAAACTCACAAAACTACCAAGGATGAAACATAGATCCATATATCTACTCAAAGAAATGTCCATTACAATGTTCATATAGAAGAGAATGCTAACAAATGGTATAATCATAATAATGGAAAACTTGTTTGATGGGCTAGAAACAACCTTATACAATGTGAAAAAAGAAGAAGATATAGGAAAATGAAGAGGATTAGATCTAATCTTGGATGCAAAATGTCACCTTCATTTTCCATATGATGTTGTTGGAAGGCCTCTCTCATCTCACCCCAACTAAAAACCAAATCAAATCTCATCATTTGAACAACAAACCTTGCAAAATATCTCTCCAAATTATGAGAAAGCCCCTACTTAAAAAACCTCCAAACTATTGATAAAATTTCATTTGAAATTCTCATTGAATTGTTCCCAAGGAAAAAGAAGCTATTGAGGAGAATCTTTGCCAAATTTGGGACAAACCCACATGATGATTTTCCCATGAACTAACTTTGAATTGCCATGGAAGAAACAAGAGATACAATTTGAGAAAGCACTTGTTTTACAAAATTGAGAATATCTCACATATGTTAAGACCTACACTTACTTGGTCTCCAAAAATAAATTAGTTCACTCTGAGAACTTTCCAACAATATATTATGCTTGCATATTTGGGCTCCATTGGCACCCCTAACATTCATCTGAAGTCTAGAGACTTGCATAATGAGCATGCCCTTTAAAAGATTTAAAATATTTTATTTTATCATATTGTTTAAAACTTTATAATAAAGCTCCATTATATTAAAAATGGATGTACAGGTCTCTACACATCCACTAACCTCTATTCTCTTTTGAATTTATTCTCCTTTTGAGCTTCTTTGTAATTTTTCCTTCTTTTCTCATGTGAACACATTTTAATATTCTATTGAAAGACCTAAAATAGCCTTTCCTTTTGATTTTCAATGTGGTCAACTAGTTGAACTTTTGAAGTGGCAAGTGGCAAGCATTTATTGGCTCATTTGTACACCTCATTACTACTTTGTCAAGCCCCACACACATGTGTCAACACATCACAAATGTAAGGAAGAAAAAGTGTGTGGAATCACTTCCTATGCTAATATTTGAGAGAATGATTATCAACTTTCAACTAACTATTGTAGAGATCTCTATAAATGCATATATAATATAATAAAAAATAACAATGAACACATAACACAATGGTTACTTTGGAGAAACCCTTCTGGGAGAAAGCCCCACCCTCCAAAATCTGCACAATGTATTCTCAAATCAAGAAAATTACAATTATAGGAGTGCATCACCACAACTCAAACCCAAACTCAGACTCAGAGAGATACTCTTTCTAGCACCCAATCTTGCAAATAGAACCTGATGATTCAAACACCTCCCAAGCCCTACTTTCAAAGTGATTTACAACTTGGAAACCATTTGCGGTCTTACAAAAAAATGGGCCTAAACCATGGGCAAAACAACCATGCAACATGTTACCCACTTGTCAATTGCATCTCCTATAATAACATTTTCATCCATAATTTTTTCTTCTAGTTTAGACCCCAATAAAAGTCATATAATGAGTTGTTTATACTCTAAAAATAATCCTTCTATATTATTCTATAGAAAGACACATTTTTAACAATTCATACACCATTTTCCAACTCATAAACATGTAGAAAACTACCACAAACAAATTCTAGAATTTTTTGAAATTTTCTAGAAAAAGATTGCAAGGTTAAGACACAATTCTCAACATTCTCCCACTTTTCAAACACCTTGCAAGAGTCAGGGGATCCAAAGTGTCATGGACTTAATTCCTAGGGGCGAGTGGCCCATAGACTCTGAACACCATACAAATTTCTTTGGGCTCACTAGATTAGTTAATGCATCAGCAACATTTTCCAAAGTCTCTGAACCTTCTCTAGCTTCACCTTGTCATCCTCAACCATATCTCTCACAAAATGATATTGTACATCAATGTGCTTGGTCCTAGCATGAAATGTTGGGTTCTTTGCTAGACAAATTGCACTCTAACTATCACTATAAATTGTCACTACACCCTATTTGAATTCTATATCTAAACACAATCTCTTTAGCTAGATAGCTTCTTTGTAGGCATGAGTAGCTACCATATAATCTATCTATGTAGTGGACAAAGAAACCACAACTTGTCACTTTCTCATCCAATTGATTGCACCACTGAATAATCTAAACACATATGCATTAGTGGATCTTCTTCTATCAACATCATTAGCCCACTCAGAATCCACATTGCATTGAACATCCAAGGAATTCTCATTTCCTATTCCATGGAAACATATAGAGTACTCTGAGGTACCTAGCAAGTATCTAAAAACTCCATTTATTTCATCCCAATGTAATGAGAAAGTACTCCCACTACTTGGGCAATATTTGGTCTTGTACAAACCATAGCATACATCAAACTTCCAACAACACTCTGATATGGTACTCGACTTATCTCTTACATTTCCAATGGGGATGAAGAACACTGTAAGCTAGAAAGCTTTATTCCCATAGTAAAAAGAACACTCAATGGTCTAGAATCCTCCTTATTGAATCTTCTCATAATATTACCAACATAGTTACTCTGACCTAGCCAAAACTTTCCATTTTGTCTATCTCTTATAATTTTGATTCCCAAAATGTGTCTTCTAGCACCAAGATCTTTCATTTCAAACTTTTCTAAGAGGTAAGATTTTAATTCTACAATCAAACCTTTTCCTTTGCCAATAAACAACATGTCATCAACATTTAAGGCACTAACCAAGAAATTATCACCATCAGATTTGCATTATATTTAGTGATCAAATTTCAATCACACAAATCCCAAACACAATACTATATGTATCAAACTTTTGGTACCACATCCAAGGACTTTGTTTTAAACCATACAAGGATTTCTTCAATTTATAGATCAAATGACTTTTACCATTCATCAAAAAGTGTTTTGGTTGTGTTATGTAAATTTCTTCCTCCAAATCATAAGCCACTATAATAAAAAGTAAAAATTGAATGGATGTCATTTTTTCTAGAGGAGAAAAAATTTCACCATAATCAATTCTTGCAACTTGGGAGTAACCTTTTGCAACCAATCATTCTTTATACATCTCAATGCTTCCATATGAACTAATCTTCTTTTTCAACACCCATTTACAACCAATAGCATTTTGTTCTTTAGGCAATGGTAGAACATCCCATGTGTCATTCCTCTTAAGATTTTCCATATCTTCTTCCATGGCTATTTTCTAGGTCTCTGAATCATCTGTACCAAGAGTCGCTTCTATAGATTTTGGTCCATCATTATTAGCATTCAAATAAAATATACACCTTCAATCATCAGGAGAATATCCATACCTTTTTGGTGCTTTCCCCTATCTACTAGACCTTTCAACAAGATGTAGTTTAGGTTCGTGTTCAAGTTCATGATTAGGTTCTTCCTCTTCCTCTGATGATTCAAAACTCGTAGAACCCTCTTCAACATCTTGTCTTTTTAAAGGCCTTGATTCAACATTCTTAGGTGTACCAAGAAGCTGAATCACATCTTTCTTTTCTTCCATCTATTTTGGCTATACTATAATAGAAGAAGGCTTAGTTTCTCTAAATATAACATTTCTGGAATAAAATAGCTTTTGTGCAATAGGATCCAAAATCTTGTATCCTTTCACACCATAACCATATCTGATGAAGATATATTTGATAGCTTTGTTGTCAAATTTTGTCCACTTCTCCTTTGGCACATGAGCATATACTGCACAAACAAAAACTCTTAGATTAACTGAAGGGTTGTAGCCCAACCATGCTTCCATTGGTGTCTTATCAACAAGAGATGATATACGAGACATTTTTATCAGGTAACAGGTAGTGGCTATACCTTTAGACCAAAAATTTTGTTCTAGTCTATCTCCACTCAGCATACTCCTAGCCTTCTCCATTGATGTCCTCTTCATTCTTTTTGCAACTCCATTCTATTATGGAGAATATGGACTTGTCTTCTCTCTTATAATACCATAATCTTTACAAAATTCATTGAAATCATTGGAGCAAAATTCACCACCATTATTAGTTTTCAAACACTTTATCTTCTTTCTAGTCTACAACTCAACCATTGCTATAAATTCCTTAAAATGATTGAAAATTTTAGCTTTGCTCCTAAGGAAATAAAACCATGTTCTTCTACTGATATCATCAATGAAAGAAACATAATAAAATGATTTACAAATAGAAGGAACATCAACTAGACCAAATACAACCAAATGGATTAGATCCAAAATACATGAGGAAATTGAGTAAAATTAAATGTGGTTTTGTTTACCATAGATACAATGCTCACAAAAAATTAAACTCGAGATTACAGCCATTCCACCCATCAATAAGGTATTTCCTTTTTAAGGTTTATAGACACTTCTAACCTATGTGGCCAAGTCTTTGGTGCCATAAAATAGTCTTCTTTGTAGGTAACTTTGATTTAGTAGATAGAGCACCCTTGAGTACCCAAAAACCATAACCATCTACTGAAAGAGAAACATTCTCCTTCTCCAACAAAGTAGTCCTCTTCACAATCTTATTTGAAGTACTATTGCACTCAACCATGCATGCATAAATCTTGTACAATGTACCCAATCTTCTTCCTCTTGCTATTACCATAGCACCTCTCACCAATTTCACACCTCCTTTAGAAAACTATACATGCACACTACATCTATTACTTTGCTAACAGATAAAAAATTTCCTTGCTAGTCCTAGGATATGCAAGATACCATCAAATCTTCTAATTCTACCATTAGAAAATTTCACACAAATACTTCCACAACCAACAATATCAAGAATTGAGTTAACACCCAAATACACTTTGCCACCATCAACATTTTCATACTTACTAAACCAATTTCTATTAGGCATCATGTGAAAAGATGCACCTGAGTCTATCAACCATGCATTGTCACCTACATGAGTGGCCAAGGCTGCGATGAAAACATCTCCATCTTCCTTCTAGGACTGAAAATCAGAATCTTGCTTCTTCTTCTTTTTCTTCTTCTCCTCTTTGCATTCCTTTCGAAAGTGTCCAGGTTTGCCACAATTCCAATAGATCACCTTGGACTTACCACGTTAAGAAATTGTATGTGCTTAATATGGACTTTATGTATGAAGTTACATATCTCATGAGGATCTTTCCAAGAAGCTTGAATGGACAAGCTATGGAGTGGTTCACAATAATTTTCCCTGCTCTTAAGTCCTTTGATGAGCTTGTGAAAATGTTAACTCACATTATTCTTATAACATACAATACTTTGTTACTATGCAAGATTTATGCAACATTAAACAAAAAAAAGGGCCTGAACATTTTATCACTTATTTACAAAGATGGAGAAAGGTGCATGCTAGATACCCTTGACAAATCCATAAAAATGAGAAAATCAACATATTTTTTAACACTCTATTAATTATCAATTACAGTACATATATGACTCAATAAACTCACAAAACTACCAAGGACGAAACATAGATCCATATATCTGCTCAAAGAAATGACCATCACAATGTTCATATAGAAGAGAATGCTAAAGAATGGTATAATCATAATAATGGAAAACTTGTCTGATGGGCTAGAAACAACCCTATACAATGTGAAGAAAGAAGAGGATATAGGAAAATGAAGAGGGTTAGATCTATTCATTGGATGCCAAATGTCACCTTCATTTTCCATATGATGTTGATGGAAGGCCTCTCTCATCTCACCCCAACTAAAAACCAAATCAAATCTCATCATTTGAACAAAAAACCTTGCAAAATATCTCTCCAAATTATGAGAAAACCTCTACTTGAAAAACCTCCAAACTATTGATAAAATTTCATTTGAAATTCTCGCTAAATTTTTCCCAAGGGAAAAGAACCTATTGAGGAGAATCTTCACCAAATTTGGGACAAACCCACATGATGATTTTTGCATGAACTAAATTTGAATTAAAATGGAAGAAACATGACATATAGTTTGAGAAAGCCCTTGTTTTACAAAATTGAGAACATCTCACATATAATAAGACCTATACTTATTTGTTCTCCAAAAATTAAAAAGTTCACTCTGAGACCTTTCCAACAATATATTATGCCTACATATTTGGGCTCCATTAGCACCCTTGACATTCATCTAAAGTCTAGAGACTTGCATAATGAGCATGCCCTTTGAAAGATTTAAATATTTTATTTTGTTATACTATTTAAAACTTTACAATAAAACTCCATTCTATTAAAAATGGATATACAAGTCTCTACATGCCCACAAACCTCTATTCTCTTTAAATTTATTCTCCTTTTGAGCTTCTTTGTAATGTTTCCTTCTTTGCTCATGTGAACACATTTTAATATTCTATTGAAACACCTAAAATAGCCTTTCCTTTTAATTTTCAATGTGGTCAACTGGTTGAACTTTTGAAGTAGCATGCGGCAAGCATTTATTGGCCCATTTGTACACCTCATCACTAATTTTCCATGTCCCACAAACATGTGTCAACACATCAAAAATGTAAAGAAGAAAAAGTATGTGGAATCACTTCATACACTAGGCTTTGAGAGGATGGTTTTGAAAATTCAACTAACTATTGAAGAGATCTAAAGAAATGCATATATAATATAATCAAAATAACAATGAACACATAACACAATGATTATTGTGGGGAAATCCTTATGGGAGAAAAACCCCACCCTCCAAAACCCACACAATGTATTCTCAAATCAAGAAAATTACAATACATTTGCAATGCTAGTTATTATAGGAGTGTATCACCACAACTTGAACTCATACTCGGACTCAGAGAGATATTCTTTCTAGCACCCAGTCTTGAAAATAGAACTTGATGATTCAAACACCTCCCCAAGCCCTACTTTCAAAGGGATTTACAACTTGGAAACCATTTGGGGTCTTACAAAACCATGGGTCAAAACCATGGGCAAAATAACCATGCCACATGTTACCCACTTCTCAATTGTATCTCCTAGAATAACATTTTCATCTATAATTTTTTTGTCTATTTTAGAACCCCATAAAATTCATATAATGAGTTGTTTATCCTTTAAAATAAGTCCTTCTATATTATTCTATAGAAAAGAAACATTTTTAACAACTCATACACCATTTTCCAACTCATAAACATGTAGAAAACTACAAGAAGCAAATTCTAGAAATTTCTACAATTTTCCAAAAAAAATTGCAAGGTAAAGACACAATTCTCAAGATTTTCCCACTTGTCGACCACCTTGCAAGAGTCAGGGGATTCAAAGTGTCATGGACTTAATTTCTAGCGGTGCGTGACCCATAGACTCTGAAAACCATCCAAATTTCTTTGTGCTCACTGGATTAGTTAATGCATCAACAACATTTGCCAAAGTCTCTGGACCTTCTCTAGCTTCACCTTGTTGCCCTCAACCATATCTCTCACAAAATGATATTGTACATCAATGTGCTTGGTCCTGGCATGAAATGTTGGGTTCTTCCCTAGATAGATTGCACTCTAACTATCACTATAAATGTTCACTGCACCTTGTTGGAATTCTATATCTAAATACAGTCTCTTTAGCTAGATAGCTTCCTTGTAGGCATGAGAAGTTGCCATATACTCTATCTCTATAGTGGAAAAAGTGACCACAACTTGTCACTTGCTCATCCAACTAATTGCACCACTGAATAATGTAAACACATATACACTAGTGGATCTTTTTCTATCAACATCATCAAACTAGTCAGAATCCACATAGCATTGAACGTCTAAGGAATGCTCATTTCCTATTCCATGGGAACATATAGAGTAGTTTGAGGTACCCCACAAGTATCTAAAACCTCTTTTCACTACATCCCAATGTGCTCTTCCTAGATTAGACATGTAACGAGAAAGTACTACCATTGCTTGGGCAATTTCTAGTCTTGTACAAACCATAGCATACATCAAACTTCCAAAACACTCTGATATGGTACTTGACTCATCTCTTCCATTTCTAATGGGGATGAAGGACACTATAAGCTAGAAAGCTTTGTTCCCATAGTAACAGGAACACTTAGTGGTCTAGAATCCTCCATATTGAATCTTCTCATAATATTACCAACATAGTTACTCTGACCTAGCCAAAACTTTTTGTTTTGTCTATCTCTTATAATCTTGATTCCTAGAATGTGTCTTGCTACACCAAGATCTTTCATTTCAAACTTTATTGAGAGATAAGATTTTAATTCTACAATCAAACCTTTTCCTTTGCCAATAAAAAACATGTCATCAACATATAAGGCAATAATTAGGAAATTAACACCATCAGACTTGCAATATATTCAGTGATGAAATTTGGATCATACAACTCCCAAACTCAATACTATATATATCAAACTTTTGGTAGGACATCCTGGAAATTTTTTTGCAAACCATAAAAGGATTTCTTCAATTTATAGACCAAATGATCTTTACCTTTCACCACAAAGTGCTCTGGTTGTGTTATATAAATTTCTTCCTCGAAATCTCCATGAAGGAAATTTGTCTTCACATCCATCTACTCAACTTCTAAATCATAGGCTGCTACAATAGAAAGTAAAAATCAAATGGATGCCATTTTTTCTATACGAATAAAAATTTCACTATAATCAATTCTTGCGACCTGGGAGTAACCTTTTGCAACCAATTGTACTTTATACTTCTCAATGCTTCCATCTAAACCAATCTTCTTTTTGAACACCCATTTACAACCAATAGGCTTTTGTTCTTTAGGCAATGGTACAAGGTCACATGTGTCATTTATCTTAAGAGTTTCCATCTCTTCTTCCATGGCTATTTTCATGGTCTCTGAATCATTTGTACCAAGAGCCTCTTCTATAGATTTTGGTTCATCAACATTAGCATTCAGAGCAGATATACACCTCCAATCACCAAGAGAATATCCATACCTTTCTGTTGCTTTCCTCTGTCTACTAGACCTTTGAACAAGATCTAGTTTAGGTTCATGTTCAAGTTCATGATTAGGTTCTCCCTCTTCCTCTAATGATTCAAAACTCATAGAGCTCTCTTCAACATCTTGTCTTTCTAAAGGCCTTGATTCAACTTTCTTAGGTGTAGCAAGAAGTTGAATCACATCTTTCTTTTCTTCCATCTGTTTTGGCTATACTATAATAGAAGAAGGCTTAGTTTCTCTAAATATAACACTTTTGGAATAAAATACCTTTTGTACAATTTTGTATCCTTTCACACCATAATCATATCTGATGAAGATACATTTGACAATTTTGTTGTCCAATTTTATTTGCTTCTCCTTTGGCACACGAGCATATACCTCACAACCAAAATCTCTCATATGTCTAAGTGAAGGCTTGTAGCCCAACCATGCTTCCATTGGTGTCTTATCAACAAGAGATGATGTAAGAGACTTGTTTATAAGGTAGTAGGTAGTGGCTACAGCTTCAACCCAAAGCTTTTCTTCTAGCCCGACTCCACTAAGTATACTCCTAGCCTTCTTCATCAAGTCCCTCTTCATTCTTTCTGCAACTCCATTCTATCGTGGAGAATACAGAGTTGTCTTCTCTTTTTTCATACCATAATCTTTACAAAATGTGTTGAAATCATTGCAGCAAAATTCACCACCATTATCAGTTTTCAAACACTTGATCTTCTTTCTAGTCTGCAACTCAACCATTGCTTTAAATTCCTTAAAATGACTAAAACTTTAGCTTTACTCCTAAGGAAATTAAACCATGTTCTTCTACTAAGATAATCAATGAAAGAAACACAATAAAATGATTTACAAATAGAAGGAATATCAAATAGACCAAATGCATCTAAATGGATTAGATCCAAAATACATGAGGACTTATGAGAAATTGAATAAAACTAAACATGGTTTTGTTTACCATAGATTCAATGCTCAAAAAAAATCAAACTCAAGATTGCAGCCATTCAACCCAGCAATAAGGTATTTCCTTTTTATGGTTCATAGACACTTCTCACCTATGTGTTCAAGTCTATGGTGCCATAAAATAGTCTTCTTTGTAGGTAACTTTGATTTAGTAGATAGAGAAGCCTTGGGTACCCAAAAACCATAACCATCTACTAAAAGAGAAAGCCCCTCCTTCTCCAACAAAGTAGTCCTCTTCACAATCTTATTAGAAGTACTATTGCACTCAATTGTGCATACATAAATTTGGTACAAGGTACCCAATCTGCTTCATCTTGCTATTACCATAGCACCTCTCACCATTTTCACACCTACTTCAGAAAACTATACATGCACACCTACATCTATTAGTTTTCTAACAGATAAAAAATTCCTTGCTAGTCCTGGGATATCCAAGATACCATCAAATCTTCTAATTCTACCATCAAAAAATTTCACACAAATACTTCCATGACCAATAGTATTAAGAATTGAGTTATCACCTAAATACACCTTACCAGCATCATCATTTTCATACTTACTAAACCAATTTCTATTAGGATTCATGTGAAAAGATGCACTTGAGTCTATCAACCATGCATTGTCAAATACATGAGTGGCCAAGGCTACGATGAAAACATCTCCATCTTCCTTCTAGGACACAAATTCATAATCTTGCTTCTTCTTCTTTTTCTTCTTCTCCTCTTTGCAGTCCTTTCAGAAGTGTCTAGGTTTGCCACAATTCCAGTAGATCAGCTTGGACTTTCCAGGAGATTTTGATCTCCCCTTATTTTTAGACTTAGAATGGCCATGCTTCTTTTTGTTCTTGCCACTTTCTTTTGGTCTTCCTTAAACACTCAAAGCCTCTTTGGCATTTAGAGAAACCTTCCTTCTCATCTCTTCAGAAAGTAGAGAACCAACAGCGTCCTCCATCTTCAAGACAACTAAAGTGCTCCCTATGGCCATGACAAGGCTGTATAATGAGTTTGGCAACCACCATAGCAAGATTTTGCACCTTTCTTCTTCATCCACTAACACTCCATCTAAGGTCAACTAAGTCACCAACATATTAAAACTTTCAAGATGCTCAAAAATCTATCCACCTTCTTCCATTCTCAAGGAATACAACTTCTTGCTCAAGAAAATCTTGTTCACAACTGATTTTGCTTCATAGTTCTCCTTAGCTTCTTCCAAAGCTTCTTCATAATAGGTTCTTCATGGAAATTAATCAAAATTGATTCTACAAGACACAATCTAATTAGACCTTTAGCTTTTCTATCTATCACATCATACTATGTAGCTAAAATCAGATTTGTAGGCCTACGCTGCTTCTCATCAATCGTATCCATAGATCCTAATCAATTAATAGATCTTTCATCTTTAGCTTGCGCATCTCAAATTTGTGCCAAAAAACTTATCTACATTAATCCTCCCTGATATGCTTGACATCTTTTCAACCTACAACATAGAATTCAGAAACTCTGCACAAGCTCCCACTTAAACCTTGATTAGCTCAAAAAACATTGTACCCAACAAATAGAACTGAAACTGGCCAAGCTTTGATATCATTTGTAAGGAAGCAAAGGTGTGTGGAATCACTTCCTACACTAATGTTTGAGAGGAAAATTTTAAAAATTCAACTAACTATTGGAGAGATCTCAAGAAATGCATATAATATAATCAAAATAACAATGAATGCATAACACAATAATTACCATAGGGAAAACCCCTCTAGGGAGAAACACACCACCCTACAAAACCTACACAATATATTCTCAAATAAAGAATATTACAATACACTTGCATTGTGAGTTCTTACAGAAGTGCATCACTACAACTCAAACTTAGACTTGGACTTATAGAGATACTCCTTCTAGCACCCATTCTTGCAAATAGAACTCAATGATTCAAACACATCCCCAAGCCCTCCTTTTATAGAGATTTAAAACTTGGAAACCATTTGTGCTCTTCCAAAACCATGGGCAAAACAACCATGCTACATGTTACCCACTTGTTATTTGTAACTCCAAGAATAGCATTGTTGTCCATAATTTTGTCCTCTAGTTTAGACCGCCATAAAAAGTCATATAATGAGTTGTTTATAATCTAAAAATAGTCCTTCTATATTTTTCTAGAGAAAAGACATATTTTTAACAAATCATACACCTTTTTCCAACTCATAAACATGTGAAAAACTACCACAAACAAATTCTAGAATTTTGTACAATTTTCCAAAAAAAGATTGCAAGGTTGAGACACAATTCTCAACAATGAAGCCACAATGAATTTATCATAACCATCTTTCTTATTGTGGCATTGTGCCCTTGTTACACATTGCCTCCATCTCAATATCATCATGTAGGGTATGCGTGCCACACAAAAGCCTATCATGAAGCTACAATGGTTTTTCCCAAACTGCCACATTAGTTAATTAAGTTAAATTGAATCATAACCCTTACCTATATTGAACTATAACCTTAAACCTAATTAAAAATAAACTAATTTTAATTAAAATCCTAATGGTGAATTATATTGATCCCTAAATCTATATTTAATATATAATCCTCATGCTACTACTAATTGTATACTAAAAAAATTCAGCCTTCATTGGAAAGCAATAAACATTATTAGTAATAATACTTAATATGAAATCCAATCCAAAATTTGATTGAATACTAGAGACCATGTTGAAGCCATACCCTAAAATTTGTGTGGGTGTGTGTGTTTGAGAGTTTGAGAGAGAGAGAGGGGGGGGGAGTTAAGAGGTAGTAATAGCTAGTAGTTAGAGGGAAGAGATGATGACAGGGGGAGAGAGATACAAGAAGAGAAGAGTAAGGAGGAGATGATCTAGAGAGAGGAATGTGGCTTAAAGGTATGAGATAGACAAAGAAAGATGATAACTAAGGGATATAATATATAGAAATTCACAAAGAGAGGGAGAGAGAGAGAGAGAGAGAGAAAGAGAGAGAGAGAGAGAGAGAGAGAGAGAGAGAGAGAGAGAGAGAGAGGATAATTTTATTAATGTCCAACAAAAGACCACAATTTTTGGAAGCTTACAATATATATATATATATATATATATATATATATATATATATATATATATATATATATATATATATATATATATATAGTGCATATAAATTCAGCTACACATTTCCATTTTCATTAGGTTGAATTGAATCATATCCCTTACCTATATTGAACTATAACCTTAAACCTAATTAAAAATAAACTAATTTTAATTAAAATCCTAATGGTGAGTTATATTGATCCCTAAATCTATATTTAATAAATAACCCTCATGCTACTACAAATTGTATACAAAAAAAATTCACCCTTCATCGAAAACCAATAAACATTATTCGTAATAATACTTAATATGAAATCCAATCCAAAGTTTTATTGATTACTAGAGACCATGTTGAAGCCATACTTTGACATGTGTGTGGGTGTGGGTGTTTGAGAGAGAGAGAGAGAGAGAGAGAGAGAGAGGATCAGATGGGATAATTTTATTAATGTCCAAAAAAAGACCACAATTTGTGGAAGCTTACAACCAAGAAGATAGCAAACAAATGGAGCATCAAGAGAGAGAACGGGGAGGGGGGGAGGTGTTAGTGAAAGAGATGACTAGAAGGAGAGAAAAGTAAGGGATAGATGAGGTTGAGAGAGGAATGTGGGGTAAATATATGAGGTAGACAAAGAAAGAGGCTAATTAGGGCATAGAATATGGGAATTTTTCGATTGGGGTGGGAGAGATATATAACTATGTGCATATAAATTCACCTACATATTTGCATATAATATTAATGAAAAAATAGTATTCCTAGTAATTCTTAAGATAAAATTCAATCCAAAATGAGTAGTTAGTAAGATTGTGTGAGAGAAGAAGAGAGGGGGAAAGGTAAGACGTAGTAATAGATAGTAGTTAGAGGGAAGAGATGACTATAGGGGGGGGGGGGGGGAGATATGAGAAGGAGTGAAGAGTAAGGGAGAGGTGAGGTAGAGAGGAATGTGGCATAAAGGTACAAGATATACAAAGAAATAGGATAACTAGGGCATATAATAGATGGATATTCAGAGAGAGAGATTCTTAAGGAACTTATCAACTTTCCATTAATATATTTTCTATCAAATTATGAGTTTAGTAAGTAATTACTACTTATTTTCTGATTGAGTTATAAATAAAGTGTTGACTTACGTACTTATTGAAAAAATGTTATAACTTTAAAATGGTATAGCCATCTCAAAATCTGAAGGATGTGTCACATTCTATGCCTTTTCTACTATGAGGAAAGAATTTTTTTATTTTGTACAGTTTTGAATGAGTTAAGGTGGTCAGACCCGAGAGTTTTTTAATTCCAAAAAATTTTGTAGAAGAAAATTGAAAATTAATTATTTTCTTAAAATAAAATAATAAAAAATATGTATCACTTTCAGGTATGAGTCTAGTTTGTACATCTATAGTCTTTAAAAAAAAATATTATCATTCGATTGTGATTAAGGTGGTCAAACACACACCTACTTCTTATTTTTCCTATTCCTTTTGTACTTTTGTAGTGTAATTCCATATTTTAACTAATTAAATCATTTTTTTCTTAGAAAAGGGCTAGTTTTTTAGAAATTATATTCAATTTATTATAGATTCTAGTCTTACAAAATTTTGGTATAAGGTTCATAACCAGTTCAAGATTTTAGATCAAGTTGACTAATATTGATGTCCTAATTTTTTATTGCCACTTAAGACCATAGTTTGGCTTGCCATGATACTGCACATACGTGAGAGCTAAACTATATTAGACCTAAACTCTGGATCATAAACCAAATTAAATTAAGATATACTACTAAATAAAAAAATTAAACATAGTTCTACACTAAACATTACAACCTAACTCTAACAATAAAGAAATTAATATCCTTTATGTACAACAAATCAATCCTAAATATATTTGAGCATCAAACCAAACTAAACTCTAACCAAAAGAATATGTTAGACTGAATCTACTATTAGAGAGAAAGCCCAAAAAAATACAATCTTAACACCAAAATTAATTAAACCACAATGTATGCTAAACTTTTTTTTCAAATTATTTCTAATGATGAATAATAAATAAATTGTTGGGCATAAAAATTACAAACTTATCTATATATATATATATAAATATAAATAAATATATATATATATATATATATATATATATATATATATATATATATATATATATATATATATATATATATATATATATATATATATATATATATATATATATATATATATATATATATGAGGGAAGTGAGAGTTCTCAAGACTTACAATATAAATATTTTTAAAAAAATGCATGATAACTACATAGGTAGAGTTTGTAATATGAAATTCTATCTTTAATGTGATAACATTAAACAATATCATGAAATGTTGAGTTAGAGTTGTTTGAGGTTATAAATATGCTTTAAAAATAAAATTAATACAGATGTTTAAAAACTTTGACACAGCAAAGACACAATTTAGAATGGAGTTAGTTTATTTTCTATTTCAAAAAGATCAAAACTATAATAAAATCAAATTTCTAACCATAAAATAAAACACAATTAAATTTAACATTTTAATTATTACAAAACCTATCTCATGATAAATTAAAATTACTAAACTAAAATGCATATAAACACATTTGAAAAATCTCCTTAACATGGAGAAAACTCCATAGTTAATTGCACTCATGCTGGAGTAGTTTGGAATGGGTGACCTCCCAAAAAATCTCGATGCTTCACCCCTATGAGCATCACCTATAGATTTAATGAGTGCTAAGTGTTCTACTTATTCTCATGAGAAATGGATTCATGTTGAATCAATAGTCATGAAACAATGGGTCAATGAGTTTGACTCAAAACCACACAGTTAAATCCTGATAGCAATATCACACATAGTGGAAGTTGTTGTGTAAAATAATATATATTAGCTCCTTCTTGAGAAATTGGAAGAATAAATAAAACTCTCATCTTTTTGAAATTATGCAAAGATTGAAGTGCATAAGTACTATCCTTATCTGACAATTTTCTTTCATGTAATTACTCTCATTTTAATATATAAAAAAATGTCAACTGCATTTGGGCACTGGCTATGGTGCAACTAATTTGCACTGGCCAGCTGCCCCAACTTCCATGTAGGTACCGTGCCTACCTACATTTCTAGATATATGCCAGGCATGTCACCCGCGATATCATCACTCTTTTCTAATTTAGATATGATTTCTTTTTTTGAATTTGGACTTCATCACACGTGTATAGACTTGACCACAAGTTTCTTGGAACCATGTGAGCAATTGAAATATAAAATGGTTGGATTAAGGAGTAAATTATACATCATATTTTTATGATTTTTATTTTGTAGTCTTTGTATACAAATTGTCTACTTAACAAATACATATTTTAGCTTATAATTGAATTGTTATTAAGTACATTATTCAAATTTAATTAATTCTATAATTACTTAAAAGTTTTTATAATATGAATAATAATTTTAGTTATTTTCTTATAGTTATTATTTTTACTTAAAATTTATTATTATTTTAATAATAATTTTTACTTTGGTAAATTACTAAATAAGAATTGGTAAGTTATTCTATAGATTTTATTTTTTATTTTTTGATTGATAAAGAAATGTTTAAGTGTATCTTTAAAATTTTCTCTTAATTAAATTATAAGAATTTAAAATATTTAATTCTTTGGAAATTAATGAGTGAATTTTTAATCATATATTTAATAAAAAAAATTCATATGTTAGTATTTATATTATAATTTGAGAGAATAGACTAAGGAGATAAATGTATAACAGATATTTTAATTAATCAATCTATTTGCATTCATTTTACATTCTAATAAAGAGTAAACTTATCTAGGTTCTAGCTTGCTACCAAGAATAGGCATGCAAGGTTCGTAATAGTCATTACTAAGAATGAGAAAAATTCTTTAGTTTGATCATATTATTCAAAACCATGCTCATATGTTACAGAAAAGTGCTCATCTGACCATGTTATTCATATCATACACTTATATGTTACTTCAACATTTGTGTTATTACAATATGAAAGTTGAGTCAAATGTTACATCCTAACTTATTCAAAATGCTACACGAGAAGTTGGAAATAATATAAATGCATGATGATGAACAACTATAGTACAAAAACTATAACTTAATGCATCATAATGCTTTCACCATGAGAACAAATCAAATACATTGCAAAAGTTCAAAATGAAGAAAGTAATATTTGAATGATAAAGCTTTTTGCCTTCACTTATATTAAATGCTCTTTCGATTGGAACCAATTTTATCAGTTCAATCAATTTACAAAAGAAAAAAGACATTTATCATTATACTCCATATAGATATCATCAAGACTTGCAAATGCATTGAGTTAATGATAAGAATAATTTTCAAACTAAAGATACACAATTTGATTGAAATTCATTTCATATTTTTCTTACCATCTCCACTTTGCATTATGTTCATTTATGCTATTGTTTGATTAAGATCAATAAAAGATGCTTCCACATGTTTTTTAATAGTTTGTTGATCAACTAGATCTGCAAAAGAAATCACATTTAACATATATCTTGAATAAAATTAAGATGCATTTGTAAATTAAATAATAAAAATTATATTCATTTCATAATTTCATTAGCATATTGCACTTCCATTGCATCATTTTTTGTTGGTGTCTGATTGGATTCAATGGAAAAAGGTAACATGTGTACTTGATTTTTTTGTTGATCATCTAATCTTGCAATAGCATGAACATTTAATATGTCAATTTTGATAAAATAAATTTACAAAGTAAAGATGAATAATTGATTTATTTATGTTTTTATAATAACATTACCATATTTCGTTTGTATTACATCTATTGTTGTTAATGTTTGGTTAAGATCAATAGAAAAGGAAAACAAAAGTTGTTGAGCTTCTTGCTGGTCATCCAAAGCTGCAACAAAATTCATATTTAACGTGTTACCTTAGATAAAGTGTTCAAGTGTAAAATTAATTTATGTAATTAATCTAAAAACTATTAAAATTACTAGCTACATGTAACAGTTTGTTGAAAGGTATAGGTGGGTATAATACTGAGCATTGATTTTTGATCTCTACCAATTATATTTGATTTGTTTGTTTAAAAATATACAAAACTGGTTATAAATAAGAACAAAGGTTTTTTTAATAAAATTAATAAAGGTATTTAATAGTTAAAAAATTACCATTTGCAAACTACACGTCATCTATTATTGTATCATTTAGATCAATGGAGAAAGGTAACTAACGTCGTAGAGTGCTTTCTTGATCAACCAAACCTATAATGACATATATTTAATGGATGAAATAATAGTAAGGAGTAATTTTATGTTACTTACTAAAACAATTTTTTTTAAATGCACTCACCTTGTTGCCTAATAATATATCTTTCTTTTTTGATAGCTACAACTAAGAAATTTGTCACCTTTTTTGGCTTTTTCTTTTTGTGTCCTATTGAGGGGAACTAGAAATTTTCACACTTCTCAACTCTACTATTTAAGTTTCTAGATAGGGATTTGCACTTTTGGTGAGTGGAATGGTTTTTTTTTTTTCATTTTGCTTGGACTAAACCATGGTGGAACTCATTTCATAGACATGTTATCTGAGCCAAGGATTGGTTCAAATTTAGAAGATGAAGCAAGAGATGCATGAATATGTCTAAATCTATCAACAAATTGACTAAAAATGCTTTTGTTATGATCACTTATTGGTAAATTTTGGAGCAATGAATTTATATAATCAACTAATTTTTGAAATTTATCATTGATAGTGCTAGATGAATTTTGACCATTTGCAATATTTAACAATGTAAAACTCAATAATATTCAGAAAAGTCAAAAGTTTGTTAAGAATAATGGTTTTGAAATTTAGTAGTAGTCTCACCTTCACCAACATTAACAAAGTTGAGAACACATTGATTCTCTGAAAGTATACAACCATCTACGATTAAAATATGTAGTAATTAATGTTGAGAATCATAAAATCATTTAATATTTAATTAAACAAACATATCATCATTACCAATGACATTAATTTCCAGACTAGAACTACCTCTCACTTTCTAACCATCTACAACCAATGGATTACAAAATTTTGTAATTTAAAATGACTAATATAGTTAATTAGAAAAAATATTATTAAAATATAGATAAGTTAATCTTAAATCTTAAAAGATACTTACCAACAACTTCATTATGTGTGTTCCTCTTTAGAATATATAAGACCTTCAACACATGTTCACACATGTTTCCTCTTTTTACACACTCACAATCACACACATGCAAATTTGGTCCAAAAATCCTAACATAATACCATTTTGTTGGAATAGTTTGACTTCTAACTTTATATGTGTTTGGTAGGCGACCATCTAGATAACAATCTATATCTCGTATTATTTTTGATCTCTCTAAAGAAGTCCTTTAATATCTTTCCTTTTTAAAGTTGGTTAAAAATCTAGATAGCTGCAAATATCTTTTATTTTATAGAATGGCTCTACCTTATGGAGAAGTGTATAAATGAGCCAATCCATTCTTCTTGCGCATTTCCTAGAATGATCACTTAGATTTTGACTCTTGATGTGAGAGTGATATGATTTAATTGAGGCATTAGTTTCTTGATTTGCATGAGGGAAGCTTCAGAAGTTTTTTGCCCACATTTCTATAAAAAAAAACATTATATCTTAGCATATAGAATGAGTAATTTAAATTCTACAAATACATAAAAGCTATAAAGAATAATTTTGTAACCTTACCAATGTGACTCTAATCATAATGTTAATACTTCTAAAAGTAATCAATAAATTCCTTCTCTTCTTTGAATTCCTCCATGAACTTTATTAACAAATGAGTAGTGACATCTTCATTCTCACTCATTACATATATTATCTCACCCTGTCTATCAAATATTCTTGTTTCAGCATCTTTATTTTTAACAAATCTAAATTATATCACATAACATGGAGTTATTATGTGATGTATGTGATTTTTCATATATTTTAATGAGATATTAACTTACTTGTACACATTTTTCAACCATGCCCTATGTACATGCCAAATGCATAACAACACTTGACAATTAAAGTATAATCTACAAGACAATTCATTATCAAAGTTCATAATTAAAATTCTACTAAAATGATTCTTAAATTAAAGCTAGTTAATTCCAAATTTGGGGAAAAATATATTTGCAAACTAAAAATAAAGAAATTACACTCTTATAACTAAAAAGCAAAGTTGATAAAACCCTAATTGCTTCAATCTCAGTGCTAGCATCATCCATCATGAATGCATTGACATTCCAATTTTCTCTACATTGTTTCCCTCTTTTGTAAATTTTAGTTAGCCATTCATTTATATCCTCAACTTTTTTTCTAGAGGATATAGCCCATGCAATAGGTACACCATCTTCTTGCTCATCAAATACAAGCAAGGTATATAGTTGATACTGCATTTAACAAATTATTAATAATTTAATTTTTTATTCAAATAATGTTGATGATTAAATTAAAATCCACAAATAAAATTAGCATTGTTCTACTTACACAATATTAATTTGTTGAAAACGTGGAGTCCATTGCAATAAGTGACTCATGTGAATGATTCACCATCATTTCTTGCATCCATGGTGTTTGGATGCCTATAATAAATGGAATATATTTTGCATTTTTTGGTGTTTTATAGAAGAAGAAGTTATATTTCTCCTCTAAATGCCACAACCATACACTTTTTGCATCATCTTCATTCTTTTAAAAATGTAGGGAATGTACTCATTACCATGCATTTAACACGTCCTTTCTTAACAAACATGTGTCCCTCCTATTCATCAACTTTTTGAGACTAGGATCTACGTATTGTTTTTCACATATTGTGTTGATCCCCACACCCATCAATACTAAGGATTCAATTTATGATTTGCATTCACTTGACAACCTTGGTGCAAAACTACTCCTTGGATCACCAGAAGGGTCATCCTTTCCATGACAATATTCACCATTAACATCCAGATGCCTAAATTCATTATATGTAATTATCACAATATCTGGTCTACCATACATAACCCTAACATTAAAGTGTGTTTGACAACCCCTTTTTTGAATAAAATTGTGTTTTCTTTCCTTGCTTTTTGATGAATTTCTTTTATCCAGTGGCCCAAAATCACAATGATAACTATTTATACATATTAAAAAATTATTAATCAATATAATAAACAAAATAAATAAATAAATAAGTGACATGCTTGATCAATTTATTAAATCTAGAAAAACCTTGAATACATCTTTGTGACATGTTTAGTAGGCTCTACCAAATTAGTCTCTTCAATTCTTTTACGTATAAATGTTGTGTCAATACTTTCCAATAAATCTTCTCCTTTGACAAAGTGAGGGAGTCTCTCAAAAGGGATAACAACACACCAATCTATTTGTTGTTTACTATCATCTCCAATAGGTGTCCATTCAAGTACATAACTTGAGAAATGGCATTCATCATTTGGGATGTCTTGCATGCCTAACTTAATAAGTGATTCCCACTTATTCTTTCTACCCATCCTAAAAAATATGAATATTTCTAATGACCCTTTATATTATTCAAATAAAGTTTCTACAAAAGAATAATTTTCTTACTCTAAGTGTGGACTAAAAAGAGAGACAAAACTAGACAATCTTGAAGCCCATATTTGGCTTCAAGTGAGGTAGTTGCAATTTACCATGAAAAACTTTAAAAAAAACTCTATAAATATTCAAGTAGGAGTGGCTCCTAGTATGACTCTACTAGACAAGCTAATACATTTTTTAGGTATACTAAAATAAATAACTAATTATCATATTCCTCACAAAAGATTAAACCTTTTTAAAGTTAGAAGATGAAATTTTTGAAATATGAAGTAAATGTAGTTGAAGATTCAAGAATAAAATACTAAAACTTCATGCAAACATTGGTGCTCAATTACAATTTTTTTCTACTTTATGGATATAAAAGCTTATGGAAGTAGAATATATTTAAAAATTATATATTATCATGTGTCAAAACCTAGATAATTGAAGTAAAAAAATTAATTGCACTTTGTATATTTTTCATTTCATATCGTTTTTATTATGCTCTAATTATATAAACAAATAGAAATTAGATTTTAAAAACTTATATAATTAAAAAAAGAACTTATAATACATAATTAAAAATTAATATAAATTATACAATTGTATTTGATTGATTTCTCTACATTATTTGGAATAGTTTGATTTTATATATGTGGATAACATAATCACACAATTTAATTAGATAGTTTTTTAAACATTAGTCAATTCAAGCTTAGTGGTTCTAGAATATAGTATAAGAGATGTAAACCATGATGCAATTTTAGAATTTTTTAAAATATTATGGGCATGCATAAATTTATCAAAGTGAAAAAATAAGGGGATAATTAGAAAGAATTTTCAAATTTTGACAAGTTTTGTTTATAGTTTAGAATAGTTTGATTCTGTATGTATGTAGGTAACATAATGACATAGCTTATGTAGTTTTAAAATTTTGTCAAGTCAAATTTGAAGAAAATAGTGAGAATTTCTATTTTAGTTAGAAGATAAATACCATTTATCTTATAACCCATTGCAAGGAAATCATTGAACAAGGTGCATAAAATAGAGATGTAAAATTACAAATTATGTATTTAATAAATTTTTTTATTTTTTAGATTATTTTTATTTTGAATACATACACATATTTTTATTGATATAGAAACCAAATTTTAAAAGATAATTTGAAACATGATTACTAATATTTTAATAATTTTTTAAAAATCTTTATTTGTAAAATATAAATATTATTATTAATTTTGACACTATTATAATGTATATTTAACAAATTGAATATTACTTTTATTTTTTCTTTCTAATTTATAAATTATAGTATTAAAGAGAACAAAAATATAACTATCTATTTTTTGTGTGAGAATTTGTTAATATATAATTAAATATGGAATCTAACATCCAACTCAATCTATAATAAAATTTTAAAAAATTTATCTCAAATAAATTTATAACAATAAAACAAACTCCTAGATATTATTGGTTTGAATGATAAAAGCTAAATTTTATCGAGTGAAGAAAAATGATCTAAAACATAAGAGTCATAGTTACCTATAGTTGCATATTTAATAGCAGAGTTATTTGAACTCTACAGTTGACATCTTGTCCCGTTTTGAAAGATGCCACCACTATTACCCTTCGCGCATGAACAATTGTATGTGTCGGGAAGATTATAAGATATACCCCCGATGGTGCTTCACTACAAATGCTAGTGCACTAGCTGAGGTAGTCACATGCAGTTTTACAAACTGATATAACTAAAAATTGATTAACATTCTGGATTTATAGATTAGGCTTGAAGGAATTTGGCGTGATTGGCATTTATGATGGTAGCACTAAAAATTGATTAATATTCTAGATTTATAGATTAGGCTTGAAGGAATTTGGCATGATTGGCATTTATGGTGGTAGGTAGAGGATATGGCGGGAGAATATGGCATGACGTGTGATGGGTGATGGGTGGCATGCCTAACATATATCTGGCAATGCAGGCAGGCACGGTACCTGCATGGAAGTTGGGGCATCCAACACTGGCTACGGTGCAACTTATTTGCACCATCTGCCATTTAAGTTAACACTTATGTTCTGTCCTCCTCATGTAATTTCCTCATGTGATTTATCTGACACCCCTCCTATACTGTCGAGTAGATGACATGAATATTGACATGTCAAAAGAAAATAATATGTTGCAGTCCTTGTCATTCACAATTTTATAAGTATAAAAATCATTTAAATTTTGGATTCAAATTTTATAAGTATAAAAATCATTTCTTAATAGGTTCATTATTTTTAATAAGTATTAAGTATAAAAATCATTTAAAGTTTGGATTCAAATTTTATAAGTATAAAAATCATTTTTTAATAAGTTTGTTATTTTTAATAAGTATTATATTTTAAGAGTTAATAATAGAGATAATAATATTCACTAATATTTCTATTATTATTTATTGGCAAATTAAATGTTAGAATATTATGATTGTTTCTATTATTATTTTGAAGTTTGGATTCATATTTATAAGTATAAAAATCATTTCTTAATAAGTTTGTTATTTTTTATAAGTATTATATTTTAAGAGTTAATAATAGAGATAATAATATTTTATTAATATTTACTAATATTTTTATTATTATTTATTGGCAAATTAAATGTTAGAATATTATGATTATTTCTATTATTTTTACTTTTAGTAAAATTAAACCTTATGTTGATTAGATGTAAATTTTAAAATTAGATCTTTCACTTAAAGTAAAGCATATGCCAAAAACATATTAGTTAGCATTTCTAATTTTGTAATTATATAAATTGAATGGGAGATAAAATCACTTTTTAGATTATAGTAAAAAAAAATTAAATTATTAGTGATTTATTTTTAATTATTATATAGTTATTATTATTATTATTAGAAGGAAATTAAAAATGTTAATTATTCATCATTAATAAAAAAATTAGAATTAGTGTGTAATTTTTCTCAACCAAACTTATAAGTCTTCAATACATTTTTCTCAACCAAACTAGAAGTCTTCAATACATTTTTCTCTTTGTTTTTAATTTTTTATAAAAATAGACTATGTAATTGAAACTAAAATTTTAACTAGAAAATGCATTTATTACTTGAGGTCAATTCAAAATGAATTTTTTTTTTCTATTCATACATTGAGAAAATATTTACTATACAATTGACATAAATTTTATAGTAAACTGGTCATATAATTTGATAATAATACCGTGTTTATTATTTTATAAAAAACAGTGTATAAAATTGAAATTAAAAATGTTAATTAGAAAATTCATTTAAAATTTATATTTTAAATTTTAAAATATAAAATTTAACATGAATAAATTATATATTTTATTACATGTCAGCCGCAGCCGGTGCCCTGCATTTGCTGGCGCCTTCAAATTTGACTGTCCAATCAACATGAACCGTCTGTACGCGTCTTCCTACTTATTCGATTGTCAGTAAATAACAGGTCACGTTCCTTCTCAGCTACTTCCATGGAAGACTATTTAATTAAAATATTGTATTGACCAAAGCAACGCATACTCATCCTCATCATAATTTTTTTTCGTAAAGACCCAAACTATGCCTTTATAAATGGAATACAGAGACCAGCTCTAAATTGCAATCTATAGTTTTGTGGCTGTAAGCAGCCTGCAATATGAATACCATGGCAAGCAAAATACAGTTTATTGTGTTGTTATACACATTTACACTGCTGCTCTTCTTCTCTGCTCTCGGTGCTGGCCGCTGTCTCTCAGAGGAGAAACGTAAGGACTCTGCTCTGTACCTCAACATCATACATTCATCATAATACGGCTAAGTAGATTTTAAGATTGTATGTTGTTAAATATGACTGATATATTAGTCCCAAGAATAAAAATGTAGTTATTTATAAGGAGTTCCCTGCTATCAATAGACTATATGCTTGAAGACGTGATATTTACACGGTCTTTAGACAATCTTAGATTGAAATATAAGTTATACATGTTTGTTTGCCAGCAGGTAAGTTTTACAATTTGAATCAATTTCCTTTGAACGTATTTTGTTAATGATTCCAAAGATTAATAATAAATTAGACTTATCTCTGACCGCAGCCCTGGTTTTGCAATAATATGGACTGAGTGGGAATTTTATAAGACTCTGCAGATAAACGTCCACGTTGCAGTTCTCGTCCTCCTCCTCCTCCGCCCCTGCCACCGCCAGAGTACAAAGCGTGTTGCCAAAATAGCTGTTGTTCAAGGAATAGTGTTTCCTTCTGCTGTCCAAGTTAATGATAGTATTTGCCAGACTTCTGTCTGCACATTGTAATATTGCAAATATGTATGGTGCTTTATTTATTTTTGGGAACATTAAGTGTTCTATTTATTTTTACTAACTGATAGATGAGTGGAATTACTATTTTTTGAAATATGAATCAATGAAATGTACTATAAGAAATTATAGAGTTTAATCTTAAAAACAATATCACATATTATATAAGAGTTTATTACACAATGATAATTTATGAGCATTTCATATGGGAGAGGTCATGGATTCAAGTTGTTTATGTTCACACAAGGTATAATTGCAAATAAAACTGGGGTGTCTTATTGATAGATATTTCACATGTTGAGAAAGATTGACTCCTTGAATTCCTATCACTATAACATCGCAAAATCATTTTAAATATGTTACCTTCTTTCAAATATAATAAATATTTTCTTTTAGTCATATTGAGAGTGTTTTAAGTAGATGCATTATTTGCTTAAGCTTAACAATTTTATACAAACAAATCAAATCATCTGATAAATAATCTATTAATCAATCTAGTTTACTATATATATAAGGCATTGGCTAAGGCCCATGCAAAATGTAGCCAAGATTTAAAAAAACAAAAGTCAAACTTTTTTGTCCCATGCAGCAATATTTCACAATTTTTGTACTCTTTTGAACTACCAAATATACAGATGAAGAAAAGAATTGCCAAAACTTTCAAGAAAAGGTACATTTTATATAAAAGATAGCCCTGTCCTATTTGTTAGGAAAGCTATTTGTGAAAAACGCTTTCCAAATGTCAATTTATAGGGGAAACATAAAAGATTTTAAATCTACCTTAGAACATTGAGATGCATAGGAAAAAACAAGAACATTGAAAAACAATATGCACACAAGATAAACACAGGAAGCCAGATTTAATGTGGGAAACCCTTTCAGGAAAAACCCCCAAGAAACTTTGTATTATAGTAAACAATTTACATACACCAAACTTTTACGTCTAGACAAGCTCACATGCTCAAATTGCCTTTACAATCAACCCAACTTTCATAACCCCAACTTCTGCTTCTGCTTTAGCCTATTCAGCCCAACGAATCTCATAGACATTTATACATTGCAATTCATTATGGAATCTAGTGAATTAACTATCAAGAAAAAAATGGTTATAGTCCCAATGGTTACTCATCCATCTGATGATCACTATTATAATTGACAGTCCCTTCAGCAACAAGTCACTCCCTTTAGCCTCTAAAACTCCCTTCAGCATCATAGCCTCAAGCACCATACTTCTTCACCATACTACCATGAGGCTTCACTGTATTACTATAAATACCACATATGACTTCACTGTACACCATACGATGCACACTTGATCACCTTAACACTATTTACACACAAATATGTGAATAAAATAGAGGAAAATAAATTAAAGTTCTAACTGACTTTTCATACCTATTGGAGGATGGCAAGATGACTAATTATGCTTTGTCAATACTATACTCTAGTCAAACAATAAGACAAATAGAAATAAGCAGCTACTTGGAATTCGCCAATGGAATATTATATCAATTTTTCCATGTTTTCCTTTACCTTATCAATTTTTGTTTTCCTACTTGTAAAATTCTATGTTACAAGTCAACAAATCTTTCTGACTGGTATGAGAGAAATGTCTTCATTAGCGAGCATATGATAGTGACTGCATGAGCCCAAACAACAACTATTAATTTTTGTATTTAGTATTTGATTTGAATGATGAATGATAAAGATGACCACTTTCCTTTCAGGGCAATAATTATGATCTAGATATTTTGTAAACATTGTCAACGAGCCAACTAACCAAACATATTCCAAGTATATTTATTAACTAGAAATATATTGCTTCTATTATTTTCAATTAATGAAAACTACTGTGAACCATGTAGGATAAACAATTGTTCTAATTAAAATGCCCACATGGACTATCAAAAAGGCATATATATATATCAATTAACAAAAACTAGTATTTGTGTTATTTGATTCATAATTATTTTATTATTCTCTTGTCGCATAATAAAATAAATTATTTAGCATGATGGAGCTCACAAAAGTAGGAGAACCCATCAAACTCTATAGATAAGACTTAGCATTTATTCTATTAAAGATTGTACATGCCCTTAAATCTATTTCCTTATACCATTATATAAACAAAATATTTATATTTAAATTAGAGATTGCATCCTAATAACGTGCAATAGTCACATCGATAGAAAGACATACATGAGTAATATATTGAAGGGCAAAGGTATTTGTCAAGTAGATTAATGCTGGTTATATATAATACATTTCTTCATGTTTTTTGTCTTCAAAATCTAAAGAGCCATTACAAGATAATGCCTTCACATTGTTGGGTTGAGCACAAGTGACATTGTTATTTAACGAGAGCATATTTATGCAAAAGAGAAAATTTTAGCAAGGAATTAATGCTTCAAGAACTATTAAGTTGTGAGGTTGTAATGACAGAGAGTTGTACACCTCGATTTATTAGAGAAATAGTAATTGAAATCAAGTTCCCTATCTTTCCCTTATTAGTGTGTTTGGATTGTTTCTATTATTTGGAGTGTAGATAGAAGGAAAACAATGGATAAAGAGTAGTTTTACTATGGTCAACAATGTACTCCCTCTAAGTCTTCTCCTCTCCATGCTACTTGGATTGCTGGCCCATTGTTCATTCCTTGGCATATCTAGTTGGAGAGGAATTGTCGAATCTTCCAAGATGTTCGGATTGGTGTTATGCATCTTTGGTGGAAGATCTCAGAAACTATTCAAGTGAAGTGTGTGCTAGATGGAAGTATGGATTTGGCTGATCTTGCTATCTGCAATCGCCTCAATTTTCATTTTTAGAATGGGGTTACAGTTCAATGGTATCAAAGAGTGCCCAAGTAGCCTTGAAAACAAAGGAAAGGACGGGTAAATTGGGACGCACATTTGACTCCTCCTCCTCATGGAGTTCTAAAAATTAACACTAATGGTTCTTCTTAGGGGAATCCAGGCCCTACTAGTATTTGGGGAGTGGCTCATTGTAGTTCTGGTAAAGTTAAATTCTTTTTCTCAATACATAAGGGTGGGTACACTAACAATCTCATGGAGGCTCAAGCTATTTTATATGTTGTGGAATAGTGTTGTTTGTGGGGATGGTGCAAGATTATCTATGAATTTGACTCCCAAGATGTGGTGAACATGCTCTTGCAGGAGCTTGAGGGTATTAGTTGGTAGCTGGCCATTGTTGTTAATTAGCCTCTTCTCATTTGTACCTCTCTTGAGTTCATTATGTTTACTTACATTCCTCATGAATGGAACAAAGTTGTTGATTGTTTGGCCAAATAGGCTTCTAGTCATGCTCCAGGCTAGAATATTATGGATAGGGGGTAGCTTTCCTTTGAGCTGATACAAGAATCTGATGAGCTTCTTGCTTAGGATATAGCTCCTTGTTGAGTTTTCCTTGTTGTAATCCTCTCTGTCTTGATAAAATTTCACCCCTCTTTTTCTCAAAAGAAAAAAAAAAAAAAAAACTATGGTCAACAATAATATATGGTACATAATAGTTAAAGAATGTGTGCATACCAAAACAATTAAATCCAAAAAATCTAAATGAAATATATGGATACATTTCAAATTTGAAAATATTTAATATGGATAAATAATAATAAAGATGCATTTCATAATAATAACAAAGATGCACAATAATTATATGGATACATTTCTCCTTATGTTCCTAGATTATGCTTTCATCTTGATGATGGATCACAAAGTGAGATTTGAAACATTGATGCTAAAAAACTTCACAAATTATGAAATTCAAAAGTGCTTTCAAATAATAATTAAGAGTCTGATTCACATGATTCAAAAAATACGTAAAAGAAATCATAAAAATTTAAAAGTGTAATGTGCAACATGATTAAAATTTTTAAAATGTTTGAAATTAATAATGGAATATTAATCATTAGAAGGTTGAAAATTAAACTTATTTATTTTTCCAATACACAGCATATCCAACCAAGTGTGTTTTGTCTGCTTCCATATTTTGGATGATATTTGTCAAGGCAACTGCAAAAAAATCTCAATCATCCTTCTACTAAACTTTAGACATGACAAAATCCCCTATCCTTTTACCCTTTGATCAATTGGATATGATAGGAATGTTGGCAAAGGTTGCAGAGTCTAGCTTAAGAAGGATGATATCATTTGGTTGAAAGTTTCTAATGTATTTTAAAAAATCCTATTTTGTGCATATCTTGCAACCATGGCATTGCATGAGACCACATTTCTTTGGTGCAATTCGTCAAATGGTTCAGGTGCATTGTCTCTTCCTCTACATTTTGCACAAATCTCTACAAGGGCATTTGCATATGTAATATCTCCTAAAATCCCTAGTGCATGTCCACACTCCATTCCAAAACTGTCATTTGGGGATAGGCAAGAAGGATGTTGAAACACATTGGGGTCAACAACCAATTACATTTGACCAGAAGTTTCTACTAATTTGCATTAGATGCATATGCACATTCAATGAGACTACATTTATCTAATGCATCATGTCAACTAATTTAGGTGCATTGTGTATGCTTCTACATCTTGTGTGCATAATGCCCATACCCTTTTCCAAAGCTCCCATTTTGGTACAAGCCAAAAGTACAATTGAAATAGATTCAAGATTTTAACATGTAATTGCCTTGTTCCCCCATTGGGTGTTCTCGTAGCCATATTCAATGAGCCCTTTTGGCTCATGCAATTGCTTAGATGGAGCTTCTTTTTCCATGCTTCAAATTGATGAGCTAATCTGCCCTTTGATGAAATTTAAAGAGCTCTATTGTGGCTCATTTCCACATGCTACAATCCTATAGAGAATGCATTTGGTACCCATGTATGACACATCTCAAATTCCATCCAACACACCTCGAATGCACATGTTGTAGGGCACTAGTTGAATTATAAATACTCACGTAAAAATTCTTATTGATTAATCGACATAAAGATCATTTTATAAGCCTATTTCCTTCAATTCCTATTTTGACCATGGGATTGTTTGAGTTCTCAGAGGAATCTCTATGATTTTCCTATGGTCTTTGGGATCTTCTCTAATTCAAATTTCGCATGGTAGATTGTCTCAACTTTGAAGCTTCAAATTGCTATGAATGACAACACTGGAATGTTGTGTTTGTATGGAAGAATTATCATACAACTATTGTGTTGGCCAAATCAAAACTATGTAGACAAACTAAAAATTACGAAAAACTGGTGGTTGGGATGTGAGACAGTGGTGTGGGCATGAGACAAAACCACTCTGTGAGACATTTAATACATGTATGCAAGAGTGTGTGTTCCATAGGAGAAGTGTATCGGCTTAAATATGATGGTTGACTTCTTCCACTGTAGCACATCCAAATGAAGTGATTTCTCACAACCTTAAACAACATTTTGTTAATGGCAAGGGAATGCAATGGTGAGGGGAAATGCACTAACATAAACAAACACATGCTAATTTTTGCATGAGACAACTGACTATGCATGAGACAATAAATACATTTATTTTTGGAGCATTCACTCCATAGGAGAAGCCTATCGACTTAATTACAAAATAAATTTTATGAATGACAAATATTCTCAATCTAGTCAAAGTATTTCATAGATCATTTTTGAAATAGAGATTTTAAATCTTGACTGTATTTTTGACTACTCAAGTGCATGTGATTTTTTCATCTTAGTGACTATATCCTTTATTTTAAATACCAATAAATGTTTTATCAAAGCTCACTAATACCTATAACTTACTGTTAAATAAAAAAATACAAGTAAATAATTTCAAGTCTTATTTCATTTTTCTAATCAAAGAAGAAATCTATGCCCACAAAAACTTGGTGTCATCTAGGTGCAACATATATGCACCATTATTCAATGGAAGTACAAAAGATTTTCACTATTTAATAGTTGGTAGAGGTGCATATATGTTGCCCCATATCCACTGGCCTAAAACCTAACCTATAAAACCCTCCTAGTAAAAAATATGAGCCCTTGATCATGTAGGGAATGTGCACAAATTGGCAATCAAGTAGTTACATGCAAGAATGATTGTTTGATGAGGTTCCATATTTCGATCTTTTTACCATGCTTGAGAAAACTTCATCATTATCACTTCAGAAAAACTTCTCCTAGTACAAACAAAAAGCACTTAATATACAACATCTAAATATCTTGTAATTCATTCAAATAGAATTCTTAATAATCAAGGAAGGCCCTCATTTTAAGAGCATTAAAATCACTTTGGTCAAGATAGGAAGAAGCTTTGGCATCTCATCCTTTGTAATGACAAACACATCATGAGCAACTACAAAGAACTTGCCACAACAATGTTATATTGTTTTTTGCACGTTTTCCTTCAATTCTTGTAAAATCTATGTTACAAGTTAGCGAATTTCTCTGACTACTATGGGAGACAATTTGTGCAGGAACCTTATCTTCAACTATTGACCATTGTATTTCGTATTGGGATAGGCTATCCTCCCACAAAAAAGTACAAACACCAAAACAAAGTCACCTTTTTATTTTAGATTCAAGAAAACATAGTGATTTTTTTCCAGTTTTTTTGTTGTTTTCGACTACAAACTATGTAGATCATGGGGATCAAATGCTGAAATTTTCAAAAAAATCCATGATGTTTTTTATCTTTTGGAAATTGGTCAATTGCACATTTTTGTGAGAGGATAGCCAGGTCAATAGTTTAAAATTTGAATTATAGATGAATAATAATGATGAGAGTCATTTTCCTTCTATTATTTAAATGCACGGCCAGTAGTCATAATCTAGATATTTTGGTACCATTGTGAACGAGCCAACTAACCATATATACATGAATTATATTTACCAACAAACATTAGAAAATTTCTTCTATTATAATTTTCAATTAATTACAAACATTAGAAAATTTCTTCTATTATAATTTTCAATTAATTAATGAAGACTAGGAAACTGTACTAGAAGAGACGGAGCAGTAGTTGTGCAGGATTCAACAGTCCAATATATTAAAATATAAAAGTTTAGTTGACTCAAACTAGCCTGCATGTGGCGTTAATGCTCGAGTCAAGCCAATAATGCACAGGTAGGTAGTAAGACTACCAGATCTTTTTGATCTCTGCCTTTACATCCTCCAGAAATAATATTCAAAGAGTGCAGACGGCATGAAAAGACAACTTTAAAAAGGCCCATTATAATTAAGAACAAAAGAAAAGTTTCCTTGACCCAGTTCACGTCTACAGTGGAAGTTGAAGTTGTTGTGAAGCCAATACGACAGAATTTGTAAGATATCAGATCTTATCTATCTCACCAATATTCGTCAGTTCGACAATAAGCATCCCCTGTTCCGAACGTGCTTTGCCCTCTTTCTTTTTCTATTGCCCCCTGCCTCTGCCATTACTGATGAGAATATTCTTATAGATTTGAAGAATTCAATCACTTCAGATCCTCTAAATTCCTTGGCCAATTGGGTCCCTACTCTTCACTTCTGCAACTGGACTGGAGTTACCTGTGATTCAGCCAGAAACAGAGTCAAATTGCTTGAGCTTGCAGACATGCAATTACAAGGTGCAATCTCCCCTTCAATCGGAAACCTCTCATTTCTTACCCAGCTCGATCTCATTAACAACAGTTTTGTAGGCCAAATCCCACAGGAAATAGGGCGAATTCAAGGGCTAAAGGCTCCCTATCTTTCAATCAATCTGTTAAATGGTTCTATTCCAAGGAATTTGACTTCCTGCAGGGCGTTGCAGGAATTGAACCTGGCTGCTAACCAATTGACTGGAACAATTCCCGCAGAGTTGGGTTCGCTTACAAATCTCCGTGTCCTTAAGCTCGGCGAAAACAATCTTTCTGGTAACATCCCTCCATCCTTTGGAAATCTCTCTCAGCTGGAAACATTGTATATGGAAGACCTAGATCTTGAAGGTCACGTCCCACCTGAATTGGGCATGCTTTCAAGCTTGTCCTCTTTTATCTTGTTTAACTGGCCCTATTCCCTCATCGATTTCAAATAACTCAGGCCTAGTAGAATTGGCCCTTTATAGCAATAACTTCACTGGTACTATCCCACCAGAATTGGG
This sequence comes from Cupressus sempervirens, assembly GCA_028749045.1. Lineage (NCBI taxonomy): Eukaryota > Viridiplantae > Streptophyta > Pinopsida > Cupressales > Cupressaceae > Cupressus > Cupressus sempervirens. The sequence goes on along the minus strand of CM053793.1, from coordinate 194,069,309 downwards.
AAAGCTCTCTCGCCTTAGAGTTCTATATCTGTGGGACAATTAGCTGACAGGCACAATCCCAGCCAAACTTGCCAATTGTACACAACTGAGAGAGCTTGATTTGGAGCTCAATAATCTCAGTGGAGACGTACCATTGGCTCTGAGCAGGCTTTCAAAACTTCAAACCCTTAGCTTATCATCCAATCAGCTTGTTAGCGGCAGCTCTCCCACCATCCCCATTCTCTCTGCTCTCCTCAATTGCACTGTCTTAGATAGCCTATTGATTCATGACAACTATTTGACCGGGTACTTGCCAGAGCAGCTTCCTCAAAATCTTACCCTGTTGTCACTATATAGAAATAACATAACAGGAATTGTTCCTTCGGCTATTGCCAACATAACCAACTTGAGGGATCTTGATCTGTCTTCCAATCTCCTTACGGGCCAAATCCCATCGTCTCTGAGAAGGCTTGGTAACTTGCAAAGATTACTGTTGGATAATAACAAGATACAAGGAAACATACCCAGTGAGATTGGCGAAATCAAGAGTCTTGGGAAGTTATCAGTGAGCCATAATATGCTTTCTGGAAAGATCCCTGATACAATTGGTGGTCCTCAACAGTTGACACATCTCGTGCTTAACCACAACAATCTCTCCGGGAATATACCTGCAAGTTTGGGAAAATGTTACAATTTGCAATTGCTGGATCTCTCCAATAACCAGTTCACTGGACGCATACCCCGTGAAGTAGCCAGTCTTGCTAATTTACAGTTTTATTTCAATTTGTCAACGAACTCTTTGGAGGGATCTCTGCCTCTGGAGTTTGGGAAGATGATCCATGTTCAAGCTATTGACGTTTCAGCTAACAGGTTACAAGGTAGAATTCCAGGTACTCTGGCAAGCTGTGAGCAACTTGAATATCTGAATCTTTCTTCTAATGCATTGCAAGGGCCAATGCCCAATTCTCTCAGTGAATTAAAAAGTCTTGTCAGCATGGATCTGTCTTTCAACAATCTTTCAGGTTTGATCCCCGTGTCTCTAAGGTCCATGGACATGCTTCAGTATTTGAACTTCTCTTTCAATAACTTCAGTGGAGAGGTCCCAAAAGAAGGCTTCTTTAAAAATTTGACATCTGCATCATTTAAAGGAAATATGGGTCTTTGTGGGGAATGGATACAATTACCAGCATGCTCTGTTCTCAAAACTCGGTCAAAAGACCACACCAATAGAAATAGAATACTAGCATCAGTGTGTGGATCCATTGGATTCATATTAGTTTGTTTGTTGATTTTGGGACAAATTTACAGGAGGCGCAAGGTCAAATCGGATTCTCGCAGAGACATTTTGCCCCTGAAACTCACGGAGAACAGGGGAATTTCTTATCAGGAAATCGTTAAAGCCACTGGCAGCTTTGGCTCGGTGTACAAAGGCATTATGGATGATGGTACAGTAGCCGCTTTCAAGCTTCTGAATTTGCAAAACGAGGAAGCAAGCAAGAGTTTCAGCAAGGCATGCAAGGTGTTGTCAGAAGTCAGGCACAGGAACCTGGTCAAGATAATATCCTTCTGTTTAGAATTTGGACACAAAGTTTTGGTATTAGATTTCATGTCCAATGGAAATCTTGAGACGCTATTGCATTCGAAGGATAAGTCATTGACATTCAGGGAGATATTGAACATAGCAATTGATGTTATCCATGGATTAGAATATCTGCATCATGACTGTTTTCTGGAAGTTGTGCATTGTGATATAAAGCCAAGCAATATTCTTATGGACGAGGATATGACAGCACATGTAGCAGATTTTGGAATTGCACAAATAATTAATAGGTCAGAAACTTCGATTGAATCAGGAAGCACTTCCACTCTCGCTCTCAAGGGATCAGTGGGCTACATTGCACCAGGTACTTGCTTATTTCGCTTTTTGTTGGCTTATGCTCTCTGAAATTATTATGATAGAAACATTTGTTACAAATTGTCCTCCAATAGAGATTTCTTAGAAACAGAGAAAAAATTGTTTTAGAATATTATAAAACTTATCATACCAGTGCCACAAGCTAAATGTAAAATCATAATTTAAAACACTTGTTTAATTTTCTCAATGCAATTATGAGAAATTATATGGAGTTTTAATTTCTCAGTACAATTATGAGAAGATGTATGCCTAATCCAATTTCTTTCTCTTGCCTTCATAATTTAGAATATGGCGTCGGTGGGAAGGTATCAACGAGGGGTGATATTTACAGTTACGGCATTATGTTGTTGGAGATGATCACTGGTAAGAGTCCTACTCACCATATGTTTGTGGGAGGATTGGACCTCCACAAATGGGTAAACATGTATTTTAATGGGAATTTGGATGAAATTGTTGGTATGAAAACAATGGTGGAAATAGGAGAACATGAAGTGAATGAGTGTCTTATTCCTTTGGTTCTTGTTGGTTTGGAGTGTTCGAAGGAGTCTGCGAGTGAAAGGCCAACAGCCAGAGAGGTGGTAGGAGTACTGAAAACTATTAGGAAAACTCTCCTTGAACCTCATTAAAATCTGTGTAGTGTGGCCAGCATGTTGAGGCATCATCATATATTTATATGATTTGGTTCTAATATTCCTTACATAATTGTAGTTGTAATTAATATTTTATGTGAAATTTATATATTGCTTTTATTATCTAACTAAATCTTTATATCTTTGGCATTGTTTTACATTTGATGATGTATTATGAAAAATGATTGTAATTGTTAATACTAAACATATACACAATGAAATTCAAAAGTTATTAAGAGTGATTAAATACATTATATAAAAATGATAAAAGGAATGAAGATAATATTGTAAAGAAAATATTTTTGATGAATAGACCTTTCTTATTAATTAAATATTAAAGATACATATCCACAAAAAAGGGGGTCGAGGGATACAAGATCACCTCACGAGTTCACTTGGCACGAAGCTAGATAATACAACTATTGATGGGATCAAGCCAAAATAATAGAATGGACACAACAAGAAAGGAAAAACTTTATTAACTATGTAAATATGCTAATACATTCAATATCGAGAAAATAGACTTCAAAACAAGCCCTAAAGGCTTGGAATAGTATAAATTTGGAGATAATTTCTCCTTTTAGTACCTCCTCTCAAACTCCACTTCGAACTGCCTTTTACAATGCAAAAAATGTTCTTAAATAAACCCTGAAGGGTTAAGGATTAGGAATACATTCTAAAAAGTGCTACTTGGCACCCACTGCCTAAATAGAAGACTCTAGAAGTCGCATTAGAAGTCGGCACAAAATTAGAAGAATCCAGAAATGGTATCCGAACTTTCAGAAGGCATAACTTTTGAACCGTAGCTCTGATTGATGAACCGTTTACATTTTCGGAAAGCTTTTGAAGCGCTCTATAGCCCTATGGACCAGCTTCGCTCATCCCCCATTTTTTGGCCCTATTCAAGGTCATTTAATGCCCCTAACCTGACTTTGAAGCATTCTTAGGAGGACCCTCAAAGGCTGAAAAACTGCAATAACTTTCAAACTGTGAGGCCTTTTGACCTGATTCTTTTTTTGGAATGCTCTAAATTACCATTACAATCATGCAACCAATTTACACCTTCTAATTCATCAAAATTATTGCTCAATTACATACTCCTATGATTTTGGCATTTACATGTATCCCAAAGTGCTTAAAAACTCTAAAAAATTCTAACCCAGAACACTAAAAGTTGAACTGTGAGAGTTGGAAGCTTTATTTGACCCAAATGGGTATCCAGAAATGAAAACACATGAAACAAAAACTATATCTAAGTAAATTTTTTTTGTATATGACACAGGATTGCCCTTATACCTCTTGATGCTCCTGCATCAACTATTCATCAAAAAAATAAAAATAAAAAAAAATATAAAGCCCTCAGGCTGCAAGAGCAATTTTCGCTCAGGGAGGATCTTTATCATGAGAAGCCTAAAAGTCCTTGGGGTTGGTAGTTGGCTCAATGGGAGCCCAACCATCAGCAAGGGCAACCACAACATCATTAGGTTCTTTTTCTCTCTTTGGCTTGGGTGGAGAGATAGTTAAGTCCAGCTGAGGAAAACCCACTTGGGGTCTCTATGAGTAAAAGGCCAGCCTGCATTAGGGGTAGCAAGGGGAGTCACAGGGGACCGACCTGTACCCAACCTCCACAAAGGTGAGGCTAAGTGGCGGCAACCACTGAAACTGCCACTAGGAGAGCGACGATGAGGCTACAAGTGGTAACCACAAGGAGGAGTACGATCATCAAAAAGGGCATCTGGTGGTACCCTGACAACCATACAAGGGGCATTTTCCCAATGTGCCAAAAGCTCTTGTAGATGAGCAACCTCTAGTGCAACCTTATCTATCTGTACTTGAATTTGCATCATAACATTATTACAAATGCATGCTTTAGAGTACATAGCAACATGTATATCAAGAAAGCAGTGAGAGAATAAAACAACACTGTGGTCCTTCCAAATAGTAAATAAAATCTCCATTCTGAAGGCATGCAATATCTGCTAGTACTTGAAAGAAAGCCTAAATGAATCTCCCAACACAACCATATGCCATCTAAAATCTTCTAGACAAAAAGGCTTTAAAAAGTCATGGATCCAGAGCCAATAGTTTTGGGCTCACTCATAGAATCGAAAAATGTACAGAAGCTTTTTGACTGACCATAAAAAGGACATCTAGGGTCCGGGACCCCCAAATGTCGGAGCCAAGGGCCCAAAGGTAATCCCTGGAGAAGGAGGCACCAAGAAAAATGAGCTATTTTTGGCTTCATGGTAGTGTTCCATTTAAGACTCCAAGTCTTATGAGAGGATTGCAAATGCCAATGATGATTGAAAGTATCAACTATCAGGAGGTGGAGAACCAACCAATGATAGCCCAACCTGGGTTTGTAATTGATCATAAGAGTGACAAGATACCACTTCCAATCTTTCCACCAAGGGCAAGATGAGTGAATTCCAAGCTTGTGTAATAGATGGGGAGGCACCACAACAACTAGAAGATCAACTATCTATCAATCTAGATAGATAAGCTTGAACTAAACTTGCAGGTCCTCCCATAAGTGAAGGCTCATGGTAACCCAAGGAAACAAATCTTTGGATATCTTCATTCCCCTTCAAAATAAGCACAACACACTAGCTACTTGAACTTTAGCCAAGAGAACACCTTGAACAACAAACAAGGGAAACCACTACAAGCTTTGCTGGTTCTTAGAGAGCCCATCTCTAAACCCATTGCCAGGCCAGTGAAGCTATGAATCGATGGCTTCCTAGGATTTTCAAATGCTTTTACCAACAAAGGTACCTTGAATCTGCACAGGTTTAGTGGTCATGAGAAGGGTTTGAAAGCCAATCCCCTTTGAGGTAGGATGATTAATTAGAAAGCCTAAAGATATGCAATACTGCAACAATATTTTCCAGGCCTCATCACTAGTGAGAACCTAAATGACCCACTTGGTGCAGAGGGCAATCCCCTATTTGTGAGTGGAAAGTAGTCCAAGACCACCAAAGTCTTTGGGCAAACAACAAAAATCCCGAACAACTCTGTTAAAGCCATGATGCACAACATCGGAGGCCCAAAGGAAATGTCATAAGAGATGCTCAAGATTCAAGTAGGAAGCCTTGGAAGGGGCCCAACATGAGTAGTAGACATGCATAGAAGCCAACACTTAAGAGAAAATCTGAAACTTGCTTGCAAGGGAGAGAGGCTTGGTGATCCAATAGTCCAATTTCTTCTCAATCCGTGCTATGACAACATTCCACAACTCCACAAGAGAGGCTTGAAAAGAAAATGGAATGCCCAAAAACTTAAAGATTTTTCCATCTTGAACTCATTTCCACCTATAGTGTTGCAACCATTAAGCGCCTAGCAAGAAGGATTGTCTATAACAAAGGGTCTTGTGTCATTAGACGACAGACCTAGAGGCAAGGCACAAAGTATCCAAGCATTATAAGGCATTGGAAATATTATCCTTATCTTTCGAAATGGTGAGAAAGGATCCATCAGCAAAATGGCCATTCACAAATTGCATAGTGGAATTTGGAAGAGCAATGCCATGCACCAGACCCTAAGAGATAGCATTAGCAAGAAGATAGTCAAATCCTTCAACTGCCAACACATAAAGAGAAGGTGCTAAAGGGCAGCCCTGAAAAATACATCTATAGAACCAAAAGGCTTCAGATTGTTGACCGTTTGTGGCAATACAAGGAGAGGCATCGCCAAAGAGCATCTGAACTGATTGCAAGAAGACTAGGCCAAACCCCAATGCTTGAAGCATGGCCAAAATGAAAGGCCATTCAATTCGGTCATAGGCCTTGGTAAAATCAATCTTAAGAAACAAGGTCTACTATTTGGATTGTCGAGCCCACTCCATACCTTGACAAACAAAAATAATATTGTCCAAAATGTATTTGGACTTAATGAAGCCAATTTACTGTTAGGATAAACCACGGACAGAAATAAAAACTACATGCAAATATAACCAATAACAGAAAATAATAGAACACACAGAAATGAACACAAGGCACCAAGATTTAACGTGGTTCACCCAATCCCTGGGCTACGTCCACCAAACAGCAAGTCCGATCTTATTACAATCCAGTGATTACAACCTGATTACAATCCGTAATCCCTTACAGCTCAATACCGCCGCAAGAACCAATTTCGTATCACCACATATCAAAAATACCCAACCCTAAGCCCTTTTTATACAAGTATTAAACCGCTTTAGGGTTATAACATGTCGGCCATATGTCGGCCATAATATGTCGGCTACCATGTCGATGTCGGCTACTTCCAAAAAAAAATTTCCACTATTTATGAAGTATGTACAGTACTTTCCTGATCAGTCACCACAATCTAACAATCTCCCACTTGGGGACTGATCAGGCTCCACACTAAACAACAATCTCCCACTTGGAGACTGATCCTATAGCAATACAACTACCGCATGGGGCTCCCACTGGATCAAACCACCCTGGACTCTGCTGTTCTTTTATTCACACTTAGTCTAAAAGACCAACTGAAGCTGAAGAGGAGTTCAGCTTCTCCCTTGTGACAACCTTTGTCAACATATCTGCTGAATTTTCATTGGTATGTATCTTCTCCAGCTTTAACTGTCCATCCTCCAAAACTGACCGAATGAAATGGTACCGCAACTGTATGTGTTTGGTCTTAGAATGCAGAGCTGAATTCTTAGCAAGATGAATGGCACTCTGACTATCTGTGAACAAATAATTATCCTTCTGAGGATGTCCCAATTCTTCCAAGAAGAACTGAAGCCATATCATCTCTTTGGCTGCCTCTGTAGCAGCAACATACTCTGCCTCTGTAGTGGAGAGAGCATTAATCTTCTATAGCCTAGAAACCCAGCTCACGGCTGCCCCACCAACAGTAAAGACATAACCTGTAGTACTCCGCCTGGTATCAATATCCCCAGCCAAATCTGAGTCAACATAGCCCTGTAAATCAGTAGTAGAGCCCCCAAAGTGTAAACACTTATTGGATGTTCCTCTCAAATATCTGAGAAGCCACTTGACATCATTCCAATGCTCAAAACCTGGATGACTCATATACCTGCTAACGACTCCCACTGCATGTGCAATATCTGGCCTAGTGCATACCATAGCATACATCAAACTTCCTACAGCTGAAGCATAGGGTACCTTGGACATCTTATCCTCCTCTTCCTGTGTCTTGGGACACATCTCCTTAGTCAATTTCAAATGACCAGGTAAAGGTGTGCTGACAGCTTTAGCATTCTCCATAGAGAAACGTTGCAACACCTTCTCAACATAATCAGCTTGAGATAGCGTCAATGTTCTGTTCTTCCTATCTCTAATAATCTTCATACCAAGGATTTGTTGTGCTGCCCCAAAATCCTTCATAGCAAATGCATGTGCTAATTGGCGTTTCAGCCCCTTAATATGATCCATGTTAGACCCAGCTATAAGCATATCATCAACATATAAACATAAAATAATGTAGCTATCATCATCCAACCTCTTAAAATAAACACAGTAATCTGAATGACACCTATTATATCCATGCTCATGCATAAAACTGTCAAATTTCAGATACCATTGCCGAGGTGCTTGCTTCAGGCCATATAAACTTTTCTTCAATTTGCACACTAAGTTCTCCTTACCTTTGACCTCAAAACCCTGTGGCTGAGCCATATATATTTCTTCATCCAAATCACCATGAAGAAAGGCTGTTTTAACATCCATCTGCTCTAAATGCAAATCTTCAGTAGCCACAAGACTTAAAACAGTACGAATAGAAGTCATTTTAACAACAGGAGAAAATATCTCATCAAAATCAATTCCCTTTTTCTGTGCAAATCCTTTTACAACTAACCTGGCCTTAAATCTTTTCTTACCTCCTTCCTCTTCTTTCAACCTATAAACCCATTTATTCTGTAAAGCCTTTTTACCTGCAGGCAACTTGCACAAATCCCATGTCTTATTTTTCAGCAAAGAGTCCATTTCATCTTTCATTGCAGACTCCCACTGAATCTTAGTATCCACCTGCACAGCTTCATCATAACTTTCAGGTTCACCAGCATCAGTAAGTAAAATAGAATACAAAGAGGGAGAAAACCTTTGTGGAGGTCTAATTGGCCTTGTTGACCATCTAACATTCACTGGTGTGTGTGGTATTTGTTGTTGCAGTTGTTGCACATCATGAGGAATGGCTGGAACATCAGCTTTTGGAGTATCATCCAGCACTACATAATCATCTTCTTTCTTCTCATGTTGCTGCAACAGATCTTTGTACAACACTTTTTCATTGAATATGACATCCCGGCTTCTTATAATTTTATGATTTTCAAAATCCCAAAGCCTATAACCAAATTCATTAATGCCATATCCAACAAAGACACATTTCTTTGATTTAGCTTCTAGCTTGGTTCTATTTTCAGAGTCTATATGAGCAAAAGCTTCACAACCGAAGGTCTTGAGAAAAGAATAACTCACCTTCTTACCAGTCCATGCTTCCTCTGGAATACCACAGCCCAAAGGAGTAGAGGGACCTCTATTAATCAAATATACTGCAGTATTGACAGCCTCCGCCCACATGTGTAAGGGCAACCCAGCATGCAACCTCATGCTCCTTGCGCGCTCCATTATAGTCCTGTTCATGCGTTCAGCCACTCCATTTTCCTGTGGAGTCCTTGGAACAGTTTTTTGTCTACGAATACCATTAGTGGAGCAATAATCTTCAAATTCATGACTGCAATACTCACCACCATTATCAGATCTGAGACATTTTAATTTCTTACCAGTCTCATTTTCAACCAAGCATTTCCATTTCTTAAAAGTTTGAAATACATCAGATTTCTGTTTAAGGAAATAAACCCATACTTTTCTAGTTGCGTCATCAATAAATGTAACATAATAATGAGAACCACCAAGGGAAGATACCTGAGCCGGTCCCCATACATCTGTATGCACAAGCTCTAATTTCTCCTTTTTGTTTTCCTTCCCTGTCTTTACAAAACTCACTCTCTTTTGTTTTCCATACACACAACTTTCACAGAAATCCATATTCACACATTTTAGACCTGGTAAAACTTTCCTTGAATGAAGTACTTTCATACCTTTCTCACTCATGTGCCCAAGTCTATTGTGCCACAGCACTGTATCAGAATCCACAGAAGCTATTTGTTCTCCCTGCTCATCTGCAGTAATTGTTCCTGAATATTCATTTTTCTCTGAAACAATCAAAGTAGAAGGAACAATATGACCTGTACAAAGATATAAGGTGCCTACTTTCACACCTTTTGCTACTACAAGGGAACCTTTTGAAACCTTCCAATTTTTATCATTAAAAGTAACTACACAACCCTCATCACCGAGTTGCCCTGCTGAAATTAAATTTCTACTTAGTTTTGGAACATGTCTTACCTCATGTAGTAGCCAATGATTCCCATTCTGCAACTTAATCTTAATTTTTCCCTTTCCAACAATCTGACAGGGTTCATTATCCCCTAAATAAACAAGCCCAAAATCCCCTTGGACATAATCAATGAAATAACCTCTATGAGGTGTAGCATGAAAAGAAGCACCAGAATCTAAAACCCATGAATCATCAACACTCTCTAAAGACAGAAGCAAAGCATCCTCTTCGGATTTGTTACTTACCACATTTGCCTCTTTGTCTCCATCTGATTTATCTCCTTCATTTTTCTTTCGAGTCCAGCAATCTTTCTTTTTGTGCCCTAGTTTCCCACAGTACCAGCAATCATTTAGTCCTCTCGATTGAGACCTCCTCCCCTTTGACTTTCCTCTTGATTTCCCACGATTTCCAGAGTTACTTCCTCTTTCAGTCGTTCTGCCCCTGCTTTGTGCATTTAAAGCACTTCCTGATGTAGATCCACCTGAGGATTTTCTACGAGTTTCCTCACTTAAAATAACACCGATCACATCATCATATTTTAGGGTACTAGATCCAGGAACAGAATTACTCACCGCCATTACCAAGCCATTCCAGCTTTCAGGCAAAGAACACAAAATCAAGAGAGCCCTAATTTCTTCATCAAAATTGATACCCACAGAAGATAATTGACTAGTAATAGTATTAAACTCATTTAAATGATCTGCAACAGATCCACCTTCTGCCATTTTCATATTAAATAAACGCTTCATGAGAAATACCTTATTTGAAGCGGAGGGCTTTTCATATAGTGTCGCTAGGGTTTTCATCAAATCTTCTGTCGTCTTTGCTTTTGTAATATTAAATGCCACCGATGGTGCCAAGCATAACCGAATGCTTCCAAGTGCCTTTCTGTCCAAAAGATCCCATTCAGCCTCTGACATAGTTCCCTGATTCTTGGCTTTTCCTTCCAACGGCTTCCATAAATCCTTCTGATATAAATAGTCTTCCATTTGCATCTTCCATAACTGGAAGTTCTGCCCATTAAACCTATCAACCCTCAGCTTACCATCATCTGCCATTGCTCCCACTCAACCGTGAGACTCCCACTTAACCGTGAGACTTTCTTGTAGAGGATAACTGAGAAACAACTAGGCTCTGATACCACTTGTTAGGATAAACCACGGACAGAAATAAAAACTACATGCAAATATAACCAATAACAGAAAATAATAGAACACACAGAAATGAACACAAGGCACCAACATTTAACGTGGTTCACCCAATCCCTGGGCTACGTCCACCAAACAGCAAGTCCGATCTTATTACAATCCAGTGATTACAACCTGATTACAATCCGTAATCCCTTACAGCTCAATACCGCTGCAAGAACCAATTTCGTATCACCACATATCAAAAATACCCAACCCTAAGCCCTTTTTATACAAGTATTAAACCGCTTTAGGGTTATAACATGTCGGCCATATGTCGGCCATAATATGTCGGCTACCATGTCGATGTCGGCTACTTCCAAAATTTTTTTTTTTTCGGGGCGATGCCTTGAACCCCACTATTTATGAAGTATGTACAGTACTTTCCTGATCAGTCACCACAATCTAACATTTACTTAGGATGAACAATCTAAGGGAGCGGATGCCAAATTTTAAGGGAGAGAGCCTTGGCAATAATCTTGTAGGAGACATTCAACAAAGTGATAGGCCTCCAATTGCAGATTCCCTTAGGATCATCAGCTTTAGGTATAAGTTTGATATTACCCTTATTAATAATGTTCCCTTGGGAATGAGAATTGTAAGCTTCTTGATACACTCAATGCAGATCAGGGCCAATATCATCCCATAGGATTTTGTAAAATTCACATAGGAAACCATCACAACCAAGGGTTTTATCATCCACCATGGAGATGACAACTTCCTTGAGGTCAGCAAGCATGAGCTTTTGCTCACAAAAGGAATATTGCTCAAGAGCAAGCCTATTGGGAGTAATAGCAAGATAGACTTGGAGAGCTTGGTCATGCATTGCAAAGGATCCCTAAGCAGTGAAGACCTTCTCATAGGGAAGCACAAAAGCCTGAAGGATGCTAGGTAGGTCAGAAAGAACTTGGTCACGCATTGCAAAGGATCCCTGAGTGGTGAAGCCTTATCCTAGTGACGTACAAAAGCCTGAAGGATGCTAGGTAGGTCAGAAAGCACTTGTTGGTCTTCCTTTATGTTCTTGATGCTCATTATAGAATGGTGGGCTCGCATGACATTGAAAAATTCTTTAGAAGCCTTATCACAAACCTCTAGCCAATGGAGATGGGCTTTGATTTGAGCTCCCCTAGAAGCATATCTGTCTGCAACTTGTTTTTGGTGTCGAAGATTGGCAAGCTGAACCTAAAGATCCATATCAAATAGATTCATGGTGAGGGCTTCTGAGGCCGTACATAGAACTTTAGTAGTGGCTTCATAAGATCTTCTACGATATATGGCCAACTATCTACCATAAATGCAAAGAAATCCTATAGTATGAAGAATGATGTCATTCCACCATTGAATCCATCCACCCTAGTTGTGGGGTTGAGGCTAGAGATTCCAAATTTGAAGAATGTGGGCAACAGTCAGTGGATGTGATAGTAAGGAGGTATTGAGATAAAACTAGATTTTGCAAGGATGAGGCTGAGTAGTGTGTCAGGTGATAGAAAAAAGGATGGGTAATGATTTAACAAGGTCACATTTGGCAAAGGGGTGATAGGTAAAGCATGCTTGTGTGAGAAGGAAAAAAAGGACTAAGCTAAAAGCATAGCCCTGTCAAGTCTCTTTAATACTCTATCTAAACCAGCTCGAAAGTTGGACCTAGTATGCCAAACCCCATTAAACCGATGACAATTAGCATTGGGATCAAACAAGCCTAGCTTATTTCACATGTAAAACCAAGCCTTATGCTCACTAGCTACCCATCAAAAAGGAAGGAATCCTTCCTCATTAGTTGCTAGCTCAACCATATTGAAATCCCCACAAAAAACCCAGGTCGTACGTGGCAAATGATCTGCCAACCAATACCACATGCATGAACACTTAACAACATCATTGGGGGCATAAATGTTAATAATACCAAAAGAATGATTTTGAAAAGACGACAAGATCCATGCAATCCTCTGCATGGGGTTAGAGGCGTTCGAAATAACAGAAGAAAGTTAATGAGGAGAGAGAAGAGTAATAACACCACCTCATCCAGCCTCATGTAGGGAAGCAAATAAGGCATTGTTCGACCAAATAACTTGGCAAATGGAAGTGAGAAGAAACCCAACAACTTCAACTTCTTGAAGACAAAGAACATAAAGATGACCAAGCTGACACCTAGTGTCTTGAACAAAATATTTTCTAGGGAGGTTTGTCAGCCCCTACACATTCCATGAGAGATAATTCATGGTAACCGAGTGTGCATGTCATCCTTGTCCCCAAGAGAGGAGAAGTTGTTGTGCAAAAATGTGAGAGCATCAAACAAAGGGTCTCCAAGAGAGATGACCCACCATATCTTCTCCCTATTATCATGAACCTCATTGTGACCTTCTAGGTTGCGAGAACAATGAAGGGTTTGTGACAAAATCATTGACGTTGCTTGTGGCGCTTGAACCCACGAAGGGCGAGGGTCAGGGGTGTGAACATTCGTTGTCCCCTAAACACTAGGGTTTGAAACAAGTGATGATGGAAGACAAGGGAATCAAGAGAAAAATCATTTCATGAGACTTTTAAATTAAATGAGTCTAGAATAATGGTCTTATTATATCATGATTTAACTATGTAGCTTTTGAGTCAAACTCATTGACCTATGTTTTATGAGTGGTGATTCATATGAATCCATCTCTCATCAGAATAGATGGAACACTTAGCACTCATTGGATCTAGGTGATGTTCACAAAGGTGAAGCACCAGACTTCCCAAGAGGTCCTCCATAGTTAAACTCACTATGCTTGCAACTCCATTTGTAAAAGATTCTCAAAGCAAAGTTTAAGGGACATAATCACATGCATTTTTAATAATTCTTTAATTCCTATTTTACTATTTTGTAAAGTTTTTCTTTCTAGGAAAAGAAGTTAAATTAGGTGGCATAATCATATGGTAATTTTTTATTAATTTATTTGTTAATCTTATCTAATCTTACATTGAATTGAAATAACCATTTGTTATCCTTATATCCTCTATTAGTTACATTAGTTTTATTCTTATATGTACTTATTGTAAATAAATTCTTTTGTGTGACATACAATGTAATATTTAAGTAATTTCAAATATTCAATTTACTATCAAATGAATTTACCTTTCTTATTGTATTTGTCGTAGCTTATACTATTGTAATCACTAGTAGTTATCTAGTGATTAATTTTTTCTACTTCAACAAATGAAATGTAAGTATTTTTATTTTTAATTCTAAGTTTTGATTATATGGCAATGTTCAAATTGATTAATAATTAGAATACATTGAATAGAATACATTTGATGTCATGTCAATTTAAGTTTTGATTTTTTAATGTTTACTTCAATTTAATTAAATTATATTAAAAATTTACATTAAAACTCCTATTAAATTTTTAAATGTTAAACTATTATAACTTACTATATGACACTAATTTACAATTGTATTATAAGCTTTTGCCTATAATATTTATTATATATATTACTAATAATATTAAAAGATATTTAAATTTAATATTAAATTATATGTTAGTAAATTATTCTAAAGCAAAACGCTCCAACATCATTAAAAAAAAAATATGAAGCTAGGGTTGTTCCTAAATATATTCTTAGGTTATTGAATTTTAAGTTATAAATGGAGAAGTGGGGGCATACTTTCCTTTTTAATGAAATCTTTCTACATGCGTCCTGTTTTAATAAACTGTTACCAAATTACTATACAACAGTCAATTTCTTATTTCGCAAATTCTTCCCTCGCAAGGATTCTTCGGCCCTACAAGTACGGAGGTTGGTAGCAAAGATCGACTATAATTTGGGTAGAGAAGACAATTTCTTTAACCACATTCAACATGTGCGTTGCCTTCTTTGAACGATTCAACAATAGAGGAACATCGGAGATTCAACAGAAGTAGTTAGACAATCTTTAATCTTTAGTCAAACTCAGAATTTAGTGTTTCATTGTAAACACAGCTTTGACAATAAATGTGTAAAACATTTAATTCTATAAACAGCTGTTGGAAACGTTTGGGCAAAGACCAAACATTTTCCTTTCACACTGGAATCGAAATTTTCGCTATAAATTGCATCAAGTTGCTTCAAAATTTCTTATGAACTTTTTAATAAAATTCATGGCTCTCAAGGTAGATTTTCATGTGTTGAGATTTGCAATTATACTGCTTCTCTTTTTCTTCTGTGATATTGCTGATGGTCGATATCTCTCAGGAGATCCGAACATCCCCACTTTGTCACATGCTTATCAAATTTCTGGTATGGTTGACTATAATCTAAGTTACCCCTTTGTTATTTTAAATTGTCTTCCCTTCTTTTAATAACTTAAATTAAAATAATTGTTTTGAACGTCGGCAGCTAAGCCTCATCAAAGCGTGCTGTCAAAATGGGTGTTGTGCGAGGAGAGGAATGTCCGTTTGCTGTTTAGAGAGTGGGTAGTATGTCTGTATATTTCTACACAAGTGTTCAGAGTTTTACTGTGAATATTGTTATTACACTTTTAAACTGATACAGAGTTCAATAAAAAAATATTATTAAAAATAATTCAATTGCATACAAATCTTTTTCCTTTGTATTGGTCATAATTGGTGCTTTCCAAAAATCCATGAGAAACTAAGCCAACCAAGATGGGATTCCTACCAGATCTCAAATAGCTTTCTTCAATTCACAATAATGGATTAAATGAAAATTCTTATTAAAAAAATACTATTTAAATAAATTCAATATAAATATCTTAAATACAAGTACATTAAAAAATATGAAGATAAGTTCATATGTAATAATTATTTTATTTTTGTTTGAAATAATTTTATTCAGATTAATACATGTTAACACAAATATTATATTATATTATTTTGCAAATATTTAATATTTTTATATAAAAGTGACAATTAAATTTAGATTTAAAAGTAAGGGCATTAGGCTCTTCAGATCATCACAATTTTAGCTCTATTTCTTGTTAGCTTTCAAAAAAAATCCTTAAACAAAATATCATCTAATTGTAGTACTTGACTAACAAAATATTGTCTAATTGTAGTACTTGACTTACAATTTAACAATATATTTTAGATAGAAATGTAAATTTTCATATGTTCATGAATCTAAATGTTCACGTTGATGTTTGTATTTCTGAAAAGAAATATTTAAATTGTTCATGCATGTATGAATAAATAATAGATAATTAATTATGTATATTGTGTATTAAATACATCTGTAGTCTTGAATAAATAATAGAACAAACAAATATGTGATGATTAGATTTAAGGATCACTTGTTAATGTTCAATCATGATAAGCACAAAGTTTAAGTTTATAATTTATCTATATGAAAATAATAGAGTTAACCATAAGCTTTAAATTAGTACAATCACGATTCTAATGAATGCAATATATAGGACAAGAGTTGTAGTGCAACACAGTTCTTGCAATGAAAGGGAACTTTGGAATATACGAGAATCTAGGAAAGTAGGAAGGAGAAACATAAGTTCAAGCTATAAAATATCAATGAATTAAATTTACGTCAAGAAAAGAAAAAGAAAAGAACTCTTTTTCCATTTCTTGTTGTGTAAATTTATCGAAGTAGAAACTTAATTAATTGAATTTAGAAACTTAGTAATATCATTAGCTTAATTGAATTGGTGTTCATCATTAATAAGAAATGCATTAAAACTTAGAAAATGGCCTCTAGATTATGCAACATTATTGCTTGGTAAATATGGTGTGGAATATATATCAATACTTTATCATATTATATTTCTAAATTGTTCATAAAAGCTTAGATATTGTAGAGAGTTGGTAAAAGGGAGGTTCCTAATCTCGACTAGATAGCATTTAACATGTAAAAATAAAGTCACACCAAAAGTAGGTATATGATACTCATGTTAGCATTACTTATAAAGTACTGTGAAGCTCCTACCCTCAATAGCATTCTCAAGACTTGGTTGTGGCCTTCTCGAGTAGTTGTTGTTATTGCACAACCTCTGAATAGTTTTTGGTTGACATCTATACCAGCTAAGAGGGAAAAAAAATTGTGTAAAAAAAAATTAGTTGTTTCTCAAAAAATAGATCTATATCTCTATTCTGAAGATGCATATAAACAAAATGTATGTACATGAGAACTAATCTTAACAAAGTAATATCCATTCAACATGTGGATCAGATAGAGATGACTAAGATTATAGATAATAATTAAACTACATGAAGAAGATCAAAAAATTTGAGGGATAATCTATATGATTATGTCTCATTAGGGGTTACTACATTAATATAAGTTTAATCCTTGAGACAATAGTTAAAGCTAGACTCCAGAGCCATAGACAGAGAAAAAACCTCTACTTCAAAATAGAGAAAAAACCTTTACTTCAAAATGTCTATGGCTGTAATCAAAATCCATGAAAATATTATGACATTACATTCAATGACTGGAAATTGATAGTACCATATATTCCAAAATGATGATATAAGCACAACATCATAAGGTAGACCAACAATTGATCTAGAATTAAATTTTAAGTGCATTGATGTATTTGTACACCAAATGTACCAAAATGACTTGAACACTATGTACCAACCTACTCAAGAGATGGTAGAACAATGATATAAATGAAGAAACAAGACAATAGCTTCCTAAAAAAATTAAAATAAAACCTCTTACTTGTACATAGTATTTTATCTAATATGCTTTTGGAAATTCATAAGGTGCCTTGAGAGACAAGAAAAATAGATGCAAATTGTAGTACTGAGTTTATTTTTGATACATGGCTAGTAGTTTTATGAGTCTAAGAAATTAAAAGTACATGAATTTTGTGGTTTGGGGATTAATGACTACTTGTTACTAAAAATAGAATTCCCAAAGACATAGAATTCTTGGTCAGGAATGAAGTAAATGATGTTCAAAGGAAAGAAACAATGTTAATTTTGTGGAATTATATGCCTCCAACCAAGCATCCATTTTGGTTGGAATCTGAGCTCTGGCCTTCTTTAACATATGATTTATAATCTAAATCCCAATAGCAAAAATTAAATAGCTAGGAATAAAAAGCTAAGATCGCCTATCTGAAAACTTAAATATCACCATCTCTATTAAAAAAACTAAATACATAAGTTACAAGATACAACCAACTAGATATCAACTCTATTAAGCTACAAAAGCTCACTCTAAGATACAAAATACACATATAAGAACATAAAACGTAGGCACAAAACTTTTTCTATCATAGAATAGATCTAACACAAACTCCTCAATCATGTCAAGTAATAAAAAATGGAGTCATTGAGTTAATTGCTTTTCAGATCTAAATACACAATAGTTGGCATTTTAGAAAATGAAATGGGTATGGCACCTGACAGATTGTATGAGGCCATTGCAAGCTTCTAATCCAAATGCAAAAGTGTACCATTACTAGAATGTATAGATCCATACAACTGACTTGAACTCATATCAAGGGTTCTCAAGTGATAAATTGACCCCATCAAAGAAGGTATTAATAACTTCAAATTATTTCTAGAGAGATCTATGGAAGAAATATTTTTATGCCAAGTCATGGGGTAGAAAACATGAGAGATTTATCCTAGAGATTGAAACATCTCTAATATTATTCAGATTGATGAGAATAATAATAGGACCACTAGCATTCACAAACATATCCGATACACTCATTTTTGTAAGGTTGTGAAACCTACTAAGCCATACACCACTCAATCCTTGGATAGACTGACTGTGGAGGGTCCTTCCCAAGATGGAAATGCAAGTAATCTAGTTAGTAATTCAAAATCTTAGCAAGAAAACTTAATGGATAAATGGGGTAGTCCATGAAATTCAATTAATGAAGTTTTTATAAGGCCTCCATAATGTCTTGTGTCATTTTTTCTTTATGAGAACAACATTGGAGTTGCACAGAGAAAAGATTTTTCGATGGTTTTGCAATGTTTCATATTATGATTCTCCATTGTGTAGGTGAGCAAGGATCCTTTAGCATAGAAAGCCTAATAGATTTTAAAACAGCCAATTGCTTAGCATTTAGTGGTGTGCTTGAAGAAAATGTGGGACTTTCTAGGCTCTTCGTGGGGGATGAAGTTGAACCATTACCCACAGGAGTGGACAAAGGTGATTTGTGTTCATACTTCAATGGTAATAGAGATGGGGATGGACAAGGCGATGGAGAAGATGAAGAAGAAGAAGAAGAATTTAGAAATACAAAAAAATATACTTAAAACATAAAGAATAACCTTGCATAGAGAATGCTCCATTTTTTTCAACAAAAAAGATATTGCAATACATCCAACTACTATTCAATAAATGTCATGTTGAATAAAGTTTACATGTTCACCCACCCCAATCTAAGGAGAAAAAATTAGAAATTTAAATATAGTCTTATTACAAGAACACAAGTAGTACTACATCAAATCTAAATCAAGCAAAAAGACTAGTAAATGAAACAAAAAGGGAAAAATAGTGTAACATAGGATCTTCTAATTAGAATATCAAATTTCATCAAAATCCAATTGCAAAATATCTCTACAAAGGTTTAATTTAAGAAAGAGAAAAAGAATGTTAGTTCTAGTACAAGATTCATTCCTCCAGAGAATACCATAAGTTCTTCAAATGAGAAATCTTGCATATTGGTTGGGCTTGAAATATTGGTTCGAGTGAAACCTCAAAGGAGATCTACTTCTCTTTGATTGATTGGGTGGATGATTCCAAAGGAAATATTTATTCAAGTGAAACCTTGAAGAAGATGTATTGTTCTTTGATTGTTTGGGTGGATGATGATGTTGTTTAGGGAAGAGGGTAGAAATGAAAGTGTATTCCCTTGATGTCATGTCCCCTTTTCAAATAATTAAAAAATAATAATCTTTGCTAAGGCAGGCAGGCCCAAGAAAGTGAAGTTTCGGAAAAAGGGGGTTAATCTTTGGAAACCGTTGGACTAATAAATGAAAATTATTATTAAAATATGTTTCATTAACATCTCTTGGACGTGAGTTACAGTTATGCCCTCTTTTAAGGGGTTTGGAGGCATTTTGAGGGAGGAGAACTTGATTTTTGCTCATTCTTTGTTATTCTTCAAAGGCTGCCAAACCTGTGGAGAAGGAGACCCAAGAACGGGAGTTTGCAGGTTTCCAGGAAGGCTAAGGATGGGAGTTTGAAGCCATTCCATGTGCATGCTCATACAGAGTTTGCCTTTGTGCTGAACAGTGTAGATTTGTGGATTTTTGGGTGTGTTTTTTGCATGAGTTTGGTGTTTTCAGTTGAGCATTTCATATCAGTTTTGGTTGCTGCTGTATTTCAGACTTTAAGCTATTAAAATAGAGCTAAATATATGTATTGGGATGTGATTAAACTTCTGAGATAGTTTATTAGTGTTTTTGTGGTGTTTCCGGGCATTTTTGTGTTAATTTCGGGAGCCCGATGAGCATAGTTTTTGTCCTACATTTGTGAGCTGCTATGTAAAGGCTATATAGATCTGGAAATTTAATTTTGTAGGCTGTTATGCTGCTGAAAAATCTGTAAAAATGGCCATTTTCAGATTTATTAATAATAGGTGAAGCTGTGAAGCTTTTGGCACCATTTCTGGCATACCCGATTTGGGGTTTCTTGAGAAATTTGGAGGATCTTTGTGATATCAGTTGTTTGATTTTGAAAATCTGATTAGAGGTGTGAAATACCATATCAAATCAAAAAAGGGGACATTTCAGTGGTATCAAAGCCATGATCTTGCCAGCCTGAGTGTTTGTAGAAGTTGCAGGTCAGTTTTGACAACTACCCAGATCTTGCATGTCAGTTTTGACAACTACCCAGATTTTGCATGTCATAATTTATGGTTGCATGTTTCTTCTAATCAGTTGCATGTTAAAATTTATGGTTACATTCTACTTCTAATCATTTTCATGTTAGTTCTTGGTGAATTTGGTGGTTGTAGAAGTTTGCATGTTAGTTTTGACAACTACCTAGATCTTGCATGTCAGTTTTGACAACTACCCAGATCTTGCATGCTAGTTTTGACAACTACCCAGATCTTGCATGTCAGTTTTGATAACTACCCAAATCTTGCATGTCAAAATTTATGGTTGCATTCTACTTCTAATCATATGCATGTTAGTTCTTGGTGAATTTGGTGGTTGCATGTTGCTTCTAATCAGCTGCATGTCAAAATTTATGGTTGCATGCAACTAAGTGAAAGAGAAAAAAGATATTTGCAGCAAGAAAAGAATAAAAAAAATTTGATCAAACCTCCAGTTGAAAGTAAAAGTAAAAAATCCAAGGAAGGGAAAAGTATGGCTGATCCAGATGAGATGGCAAAGAAATTCTTCCAAGACATAGAAAATACTCAGAAGCAAATAGTGGATAGTTTGGCAGAAACTAGAGAGGCTTTGCGAATATTGACAGAAAAACTACAAAGAGTTGCATCTATTAATGAGAAAGGGAGCACTTCAGAGGAGCCAAGAAATATGAAATCCACACCATCTAAATCAACCAAAACTATTTTCTTGCCTGCAGATGAGCCACTAGTACCAAATCCAGCCATTAATCCTATGGAAGAGGTTACAAGTAACTTGATTACATTAAGAGCTACTTATAATGGCTTAGATGATGAATTTCGTAGTTCAGTTCCCTTTACAGAATATGTGGATATGATGAACACTTTGATGCCCAAGAAAGAGTATAGAAGGGAGCATGATATAAGTGGAAGAGAGCTCAAAAATAAAATAAGCAAGTTTATAGCACCTACTTTTGATGGAACAAATAAAATTTCAGCTAGAGCATGGCTACAAAAATTACAGACCTTCTTCACACTAAACCCCATGAAGGAGAGTGATGTTGTTCAAATTGCAAGTCTACACTTGGAAGATGCAGCCTATGATTGGTGGTATCATGGAATGACTACTCAAGGTCATGATCAGGTAACTACATTTGATGATTTTAGTCAAAGAGTGATAGATAGATTTGACCTCAAGGATGATGATTATGAGGATGTTGTTGTGCATGATGGTGAGATACCTGGTGTAGATGAGCAGACATTGAGCATTCATGACTTTTCTGAGAGAGAGTCCCAGGCACAGTTAGATGCTTCATCACATGAGGTTGAGGCTAGTAGTACTTCACATGATTTATCCTGCCAGCTGAAGGTGTGTGAAGATAGTATTGTCACTACATTATCTCATCATGACAGGTATGTGCAATTAGTTGGTATTGGTCATATTACTCAAGTCAGGATTTTGCTTGAGTTACCAGCTAATTCTAGTTTACAGATATGGACTCGAGATTCTTATATTGGCATTTGGGGTTCAGTTGACTGTAAATCATTAACACTTTTTGGTAGCAATGATTGTTTGGGTGCTACCATGGATTTGATTAGCAGATTGCACGATGTTGTCTTTTCTTGTGCTAGGAGCTTATCCGATGTTTGTATTAGTTTTTATACACCGGTGTTGGGCTTTGTTCATATATCTAGTCGACCATACTTGCTGGAATGTGTTGATGATATTTCATATTTGGCAGTGTCTACAGATGAGTCCCAGGATCATATTGGCATTGATGACATCCAGGAGGATGTAGTGGGCAGTTTTGAAGACTTAGTTTCCTTGGGTACAGAGGAGTTGGACAGCAGTGCTAATGTTTTTGATACCCCGTATGTTGATATGAGCTTTAGATTTAATTCACAGGGTATGGATTGTAATACTCTAGAGACTAGTGACTTTGAGGATACTCCTTTAGATAGTGCATCAGAGGAGGTTTGTAGGAGACAGTCAAGCCAGTGCCATCATGTGCCTAATCAGTTAAGAGTTAGTGACCGAGACATTGCTATCACTTGCTAGCATTTTGATGCTGCTTGTCAGTTGTTAGCAGTTTATGGATGGGGTTCTCCTACTAGTGATGAGCAGGAAGGTAGTTATCTTTCCTTGACAGAGATCCACTCTTTATGGGAGGCTATTCAGATTTTGAGACAGAATTATATGCAGTTGGTAGCTGACAGAGATTATCTTATGGAGTGGGGTAGTACAGCATATGATGCATTGTTGGCCAAGGAAGATGAGGTGAGTGAGCTTACTGAGCAACTTGAGGTGACTTCTGAGATTCTTGAGAGTACACAGTTGGCTTTCAAGGAGTCACAGTTTCATTTGGCTAAGGCGACCATGGAGTTAGAGTGGCTACAGTCTTTACCTGATTCTATACAGTCACAAGCTATGGTGTTTGGTGATCCGAGGATGTCCATGGCCGAGATTTTCAGAGACAGTGGAGATGGGGATGCATCCATTCTTGATAGTAACATTGGAATATCAGGTTCATTCCCACTAGAGTTAGGTTCAGTTGAGTTGGGTGTTGTAGCAGATTGTTGCATGCCTGACGTGGTGGTGGCCTCTAGTACTGATGGCACAGAGACTAGAGATGTATCAAAAAGCATGTGTGATGTTGGTGAGTCGACAGTTGGCATGGTTCCTACTAGTAATACTACTCCCTTGGTGATATCTTCAGAGATAGTAGTCAATTCCAACATGGTTAATGATCAATTGCAGTTAGTTTCATCTGGATTACAGTCTGAGCCACTGACTGAGATTGGCGCATTCTATCGGCATTACATTGTGAGGTACGCTCATCAATTTACCTTTGATGACCATGTTAATGAGATTATGATATAGAGATGTACTTTGGTTCCTAGTGCTTATCATCAGTTATGGAATAGTTTGATGCCTCGGGATGAGAGTTGTGATGGGCATGACATGGTGATAGGTCCTACAGTTGATAGCTTGATAATACATGACTTAGAGCAGGAGTTTTGGAGTGATGCTTCAGTAGGGTATGTACATCAGTTAGCAATTGATCCTTGTGTTGAGGAGTTGATGGTAGGAAAATTTGGTTTGGCTTCCATTTCTTGTTGTTCATCTTGTGATGGCTTTTCACCATCAGGGGTGCATGGGAGTTATGGTTATGAGACAGTGGCCGATGATCTACAGAGTTGTGTTGATTGCAGGAGTTGTATAGTGTGTGGATTCTCAATACTTGGTATAGTTTCATATGAGAGCATTCACCATTGTTGCAGAGTTGGATTGTACATTTCATATAGGCTAGTGGGATGCGTTGATGGTATTTACTGTGTTGGTAGTTTGATTTGTCCACTTTGCTTGGGTTCTGATGTTCTAAGAGTTTGTGTCTCATGGGTTTTTGACTATGGTGGTGGTGATTTTGGAGTTTGGTTGAGCTATAATTGTCAGTTTGATTATGGATTTCTCTTGGTCATATTGCAGAGGATATTGCAGGAGCCTATGTTAATTGGTAGTAGTATAGTTCATGACTACATTTGGGATCCAGGTGGATTGATTGGTTTATTGTTCAACCATTGCTTGAGGACAAGAAATGTTTGGGAGGGGAGGACTTGTCATGTCCCCTTTTCAAATAATTAAAAAATAATAATCTTTGCTAAGGCAGGCAGGCCCAAGAAAGTGAAGTTTCGGAAAAAGGGGGTTAATCTTTGGAAACTGTTGGACTAATAAATGAAAATTATTATTGAAATATGTTTCATTAACCTCTCTTGGACGTGAGTTACAGTTATGCCCTCTTTTAAGGGGTTTGGAGGCATTTTGAAGGAGGAGAACTTGATTTTTGCTCATTCTTTGTTATTCTTCAGAGGCTGCCAAACCTGTGGAGAAGGAGACCCAAGAACGGGAGTTTGCAGGTTTCCAAGGAGACCCAAGAACGGGAGTTTGCAAGTTTCCAGGAAGGCTAAGGATGGGAGTTTGAAGCCATTCCATGTGCATGCTCATACAGAGTTTGCCTTTGTGCTGAACAATGTAGATTTGTGGGTTTTTTGGTGTGTTTTTTGCATGAGTTTGGTGTTTTCAGTTGAGCATTTCATATCAGTTTTGGTTGCTGCTGTATTTCAGACTTTAAGCTGTTAAAATAGAGCTGAATATATGTATTGGGATGTGATTAAACTTCTGAGATAGTTTATTAGTGTTTTTGTGGTGTTTCCGGGCATTTTTGTGTTAATTTCAGGAGCCCGATGAGCATAGTTTTTGTCCTACATTTGTGAGCTGCTGTGTAAAGGCTATATAGATTTGGAAATTTCATTTTGTAGGCTGTTATGCTGCTGAAAAATCTGTAAAAATGGCCATTTTCAGATTTATTAATAATAGGTGAAGCTGTGAAGCTTTTGGCACCATTTCTGGCATACCCGATTTGGGGTTTCTTGAGAAATTTGGAGGATCTTTGTGATATTAGTTGTTTGATTTTGAAAATCTGATTAGAGGTGTGAAATACCATATCAAATCAAAAAAGGGGAAATTTCACTTGAACATTAGTGTTGTGCCTAACTAAGAAATGAGAATGTCAAATTGTCTTATCAACATAATATGGTTGAGAATGTTACAAAACATTGTGTAAAAGAAGGGAGCTATTCTAAATGGGAATAATATGCTTCATAATGAAACTCTTGGCTATCACTTCATTTGACACTCTCTTCTTTGGAACATGAATAGAAAATATCATGGAAAAACTAGCTTTGTAGAAGATTCAAAAGGATAGAAGGAAGTATTACTAGATTTAATGAGAAAACTAGGACCCAAGAGTCATGGATAAAGCTTCAAAAATAGACCACACTGCATAAAGAGGAAAAAATGTAATGGCCATCTATTAGGTTCCCTAATCACCATCTATTATTTTCATGTTAGGCATGAAGGTCATCTGCAAACATGTTAACCTTAAGACTATTGCCTTGATTTTTGCCTCTTCTCTTGCCTTGAAACTTGTGAAAGCATTGATTTTCATGGTATATAGGTAACTATCGATGATTTTTTTCAATTAAAGAATTATAAAAATTATAATTGAACTTTAATGAAAGACAATGAAACAATGTGATTAGTAGAAAAATAAAATTAATCACCTATTAAGTCCGAACCTAAGAAATAGTTCTTGCTACACTGGAACTAATAAGCCACAAGTCTCATAAGGATATTGCTTCTAAAACAGAATAGGAATGGAGTTACCAGAAGTAGTAGGGTTTTACAATAGGGCAACAAAGCTATGACATAATCACAGGAAGGAGAATGAACATTGAAATGATGCCACCAATATAAGGAATGATGAGAGATAGAAGGGATGGTGGGGTAATGAAGTCAATCGAGTCATTTTAGTGAATGCATTTAGGAGAAAAAATTCTAGTGGATGGTCAGATGACCTAAACATCACATACTAAAGCTTGAATCCAAAACTAGAAGTGTTAAATTGTTAAATTTGATCTACTTCTACCAAGCTTAATTTTTACCTCACTGTGTGATATTTAAGAATGGTAGTGGATAGCACACATATGAGAACTAGGTTAAAGAGAATCCAAATAAAATAAAATGGGTTTTTGAATCAAATTTCCAAATCAAATCAGATTCTTACAAAACCAAATCGTATTGGAACTATTATCATTAAATTAATTTGATTCTTGACCTTCTCATCAATCAAATCTCAGGTGGAATCAAAAGAAGAGAATATGAGATGTAGGTTCCAAAGGTATGAGTGACATAAGGAAAATGCGGATTCATAAAAAAATTGGAAGGAAAAATTCATAGCTAAACCTATACAACCCTTCACTAAAATCCAAATACTATCTTCCCCTATTGTCAAAATCGACTTCATTCTCCCTATTTAGAATGACTAGAAGAAAAATGTTGAATGTATTTTAATAAACTCCCATAAAACCTTTTTTTGGTTGATCTACCCTCCTTAGCCAAAATAGAAGACTCTAAAGTATGGTAGTCTCACTCTAAACATATATCATATCTACAAATAAATGCAATAGAAAGGAATAAAACTTGGAAGTTAATTGGCTTTCCTTCCAAATATAATTTTATAGAATTTAAATGGGTTTATAGATCAAGTGCAATGCTAAAGGGAAAATCTATAGGCACAAGGCACAATTGGTAGTCAAGTGGTACAAATAGTTAGCTTGATATATGTTGTTTAGTTTGGAGCCTGATCAGTCCCCAAGTGGGAGATAGTTAGTTTGTGACGATTGATCAGGGAAGTACTATAAATACTTCATAATTCTTTTGGCCGACATTTTGTAATTAATTATAATCCTAAAGTGACAAAAGTATTGTATAAAATTAGATTAGGGTTATGATACAATGTAAGGTAGTATAATCCCCAAAGGAGATGTACTAGCCACCAACAATTAACCACACAATGGAAACACAACAACAATGCAAGATCTTATACGAATTCACAACTCTTTATTCATAGAATAACTAAGTGCATGCAATGTGTCAGACTATAAAGCTTTCCTGGTTAGAGCCAAATACAAACAACAATTGAAATATCAGTTCTGGAAGATCCCACAAGATCCAACTTACAATCTCAATTCCTAGCTAGTCCAAATCCACATCTGGATAAGAACACCACAAAGAATCTACCCTTGTATCCTCGGGTCCACCAAGCAATTGTCTAATTCTCAAGTCACAACTACTAGCTCTTTAAAGTTCGCATGTACCCTTCATCCTCTTCTCCAAGCTGGATGATCCTTAATCATGCCTAAAGACTCTACAATATCCCTTATTTATACCCAACTAAGCTACAAGTTGTCTCAATTCATTAAAATCTAAATTAAATCCCTCACATTAAATATATGTTGAGCCACAAGTCAGGTATAACACAAATTAAATACCCCTACATAAATTATATTCCAAGGTTAGCTCATAGATAGCTTGACACCAACAAGAAGAAAGACCAAGTAAAGTGTCAAAAAGACCAAGCCAGGCATAAAAAAATTCTCAAGCATTTCCAAGCTCCCAAAGTATGCTGAGCTCCCTAGAGCATTCCGAGCTCTATAGTGTATGCTTAGCTCCACAGACTATTCTAAGCTCTATAGAGTATGCTGAGCTCCATAGTGTATGCCAAGATCCACAATGTATGTTGAGCACTTAGTATCTACCGAACTCCACATATTAAAGAGAGAATCCCTCCAAACATGCAGGATTGCAAGCAAGCCTAGGATGCTCCTGCATCAGAAACCCAAGGTTCAAAAAGATGTTCTTAGTAGCTAGAAGAACATCTTCTAGGATTCAACACATAAATCCCAAACTGGTTCTTCACATACATATCCTCCAAGTCTTCAACTTGTACACTATTTCCCTTGTTTTTGTTCTTCTTCTTCATATCCATTGTTGGTGTGCTATAGGTCTACTTTCCATATCGATCTCCAACCTTCTTAGAATCTGATGTGAGAACTAGTAGCTCTAATACTAATTGTTGGAAATATAAGGTAGGAAAGGTTATCAAGAGGGGAGGTGTGAATTAGGAACCAATAAATTTTTATATTAAGTCACCAATTAATCCTTCATCTATTTTTATGATCTAATTGCATCCATAAAAGAATGAAAGAAATAAAACATTCATAACACTTTGCCACAAGATATGGTGATCGAGAAACCTTCCAATTAGAAAGTAAATCTACGGTGAGGATGATACCCACAAGCTTTAGTACTATAGTATAAAGTTAACTTGTTAAGGTTTACAAATGACCACTTCTAGGGATCTACCTTGTTAGGAGCAATAAGGTCTGTGATGTCCACCTTGTTAAAGGATTTACAAAAATACAATGAAGTATGCACTCGATTAGAAGATTTAGCAAAAGACTATTAAGTCTACCCTATTAAAGGATTTGATTGATGCATCTTTTAGGATGAATTAGTCATTGATCTATTCATCTACAACTCTGATCTACTAAATGAGATTCCTTGTATTACAATGATCACCTGGCTATGATAGATAAATCTTTATTGTCCCTTATACTACTTGTAGCCTTCTTCAATTTGTACTCATACACTCCTCATCATTCTTCACATACATATTGTTGGATATGATAAAAATGAGTTACACATATATCAATCCAAAAAACTAATTACTAGAGTCGACTACAATACCAAATTCATCATAATTCACAAAGTCGGCTCAATTGTTGTAAATCAGGTTCTAAAGACAAACTTGGTGATGTTCTAATACATGGAAAACACTATCATTGCTCTAAAAACTCTAGCACTCGGTTGAAGTAGAAGCTCATTCCATACAGATCACTCTCGAGTAGTTCAAGTTTAGTCAACACTGTGTGACTCAGTGAACATTGACAAACTTAGTAGCTGCTGAATCACTTGGTTGACACTACATGACTCGGTCAACACTAGATTCACTGAGTTAACACTGTAAGCTTGGTAGACACTATAGAGCTTGGTTAACACTATAGAGATTGATTAAGATTGGATTCTTCATCACATCCACTAGATAGCTAGGTAGAAAGTGCTATGCTCGAGCTATACTAGAAACTATCTTTGATGCTCGGTAGATGTTGTGTAGCTTGACATGAACTGCAAAGTGTCTGTTTAGCTCAGTAGCAACTGAGACACTTGGTTAATGCTACTAGATGAATGATAATCTTGGTAGCAACTATAGAGCTTGATAGAAATGTAACCATTTGACTAAGTGTTGAGTCACTAATAGAAAAATTAACCTTAATGTCAACAAGAGCATCTTGGGTTGCCATGTAATCTTGCTCATTTTCGTTCATTCTCCCAATTACTACTAAGTACTAGCTACTATTGAGTTCTAATTACTGTTAAGTTGCAATTCCTACTAAGTTCTAGTTGCTTCCAAGTTGTCCATTGTTGGCTGAGATGTCCTATGTTAGCCAAGTGTTCCTTCATGTGCTGAGTGAACATGATATTTGATGATGCTTAGGTCCTTCATTGACCGAGTTGTTTGTGTTTGTATTTTTAGTTGGAGCCAACTTGTATATTTAATTTGGATCTTGAATTTATTGATAGGATCTTGTCTAGGGATGAGTGTTGACCATTTTGAGGTTGGCCTTTCTATTATGTAATCATCTAGTCTCTTTTGTAAGTCATTTTGGCAAGTATAAATAGTGTATTTAGGCTTAGCTTAGAGGTAGAACTTAGAGGGCTCAAAGAGTTAAGAGGAGATGTGTCTGGAAGAGTGAATTTGAAGTTGGATTGTAAATCTTGAAGTTCTATTTTGTATATGGCCATAATCTAGAAGGCCTTATAGTTGGGCATGTATGCCATAACCTTGGTGTCATTCTTTATGTGTTACTTTCATTGTGTTTACTATGCAAGGTGGTTTGGATAGATGGGTGTGCCCTTGGCCATAGTTGTCTCCATCCCTCCTTGCACCACTTCTTCTCCATGGTGAAAAAAATGTATAAGGTGTAACATTTTTGTAATTTAAATATACAATGAAAGAATAATATATTATATACTATAGATCTCTATATCCTTTATTTTTATCTATATTTTTTTCTTGTCTTTTAGGAAAGATCTTCCATATATTTCATAGAATATTTAAAAAATTGTACATGGTGTTAGAACTTAGGTAATTGGAAGGAACATTAATTTTATTTGTAAGTATTGCAAGCACTAGAGCTATTTCAATATGATTTTTTTCATTTGATTGAGAGTTGTTAGTTGTTCTATTTTTGGAAAGATTAATGACATCTAGTATTTATTTCCATCCTTTTGTTGTCAAGCTAACCTCAGAATGTTTTATTCTCTTGTAGATAGTAGTTTTCCACAATCCATTAGAGTTCTTTACTATATTTTTTCGGCAGATTGTGTTCCAATCTTTGTATCAACATTTTGGATCACACTCTGTGATCCATGATTATGATTCTTTGTTTTTTTTTTTTTGTCTTAGAAAAAATAGATAAGTAATCACTTCCTTGAGCATGGGCTACTTCCCTATCTCCTTGGACGTATTTATGAGCCAAGTGATAATGACCAAACTGTTAAATGGTTTAATAGTAATGTCATTATTTATGGGCTAATATGACATACTATTTTTGAGGAAACTTCATATCATATAGAGCATACAAAGTGCCCTTTCAATGCTTGGACCAACATCTAACAATTTTATGGAGACAATGATTCTTCATCTGGAAGTGATGGTTTCTTGGATAACTAGGCTTCTATAGATGATACTTTGATTTCAGTTTCCTCATCTTGTGTGGACACATCCTTCTTAAACAATACATTTGTTGATAACTCCGGTGCTCCTATTCTTTCTTTGAATATTACAGTTTCTTCATTGAGAGCTTCCAATGATTCTTTGTAGCAGGATCATTTGTGTCTTCTGAATTCAATTCATTAGGATCAATTTCTATCAAGCATACTTTGTAGAATCCCTCATTTTTGATCTAGATAACAATACTGATTTCATAAATCTTCTCTTTGATGAAATAAATTCTTCTTCATTTGTTGTGAGGGAGCCTAGTGACCCTCTTCTTCCTTCTCTACATGGACATTATTAACAAATTGATATGAGTTTGGATAAATTTGCACAATATTTTGAAGAGATCTATTTGCCTTATGAGGAGATAAATATATATATATATTTTTATTATTTTTTACATCAATTTATAAAAGACTTTAGGCATTTCAAGATTTGCATAGAGACCATGCAGCATTTTCATAGACATCATACATCTTGAGATTTCTTCATGCATATTCCTCTTAAGATAGGGGAGAATTCAATCAAACATATTTAGTTTGGTTTCTTTTTAAAGGTAAGAATGTTGTTCGAAGATCATCGACCATCTTTTGCATCTAGTTTCAAGCATCTATCATTGAGTACACATTGAGGAGGGATCTATTTCTCTTCCATCTCAGTTACTTGGTGATCTTTTTGGGGTGGTAAAATTGTAGTATGATAGTTTTATTACCTTATTAGCATCTATTTTGAGGGGTTTTATTCCCATTAGAATTTCCCTCTTTCCTTTTTACTTTTAATTAATATTTTATTTTCTTCTTAGTTAAATTACATTAAAGGGAGGTGTTAATGGTTAATTCTAACTAATGTTTACTTCAATTCTAATGTGTGATTCATGGATCACCAATTTTAACTTTTGTATAGTCCATTGATATCCGCATAAAGAAGGGACCGCTGTCAGGATCATCACCTTACTTTCTACATGCATATACCACTAGCTTATATATATTATATATATATATATATATATATATATATATATAAAATAAGTTGAGAGATATCCTTCTCGAGGTGCCTATTGCACTGAGTTAGATTATGAAAATAGGCACCTTGAGAAGGATATCTCTTGGCTTATTTTATATATATATATATATATATATATATATATATATATATATATATATAAAAGCTAGTAGCACTAGTGATGCAAAATGGAAGACATCATTTTTTAAATTATAATTCCTTATAGCTTATCTATTATGAATTTTTAAATTTTTTTAACTTTTTATATTACGAGGATATATTATACGTTTTATATATTTAGTTCAAAAATACACGATCATTTATCTCATCATTGTATATCACTCCTCCCCCTTCTCTCTCTCTCTCTCTCTCTCTCTCTCTCTCTCTCTCTCCCTCCCTCCCTCCCTCCCTCACTCTCCCTCTCCCCCTTACCTCATCGTTACATCCATATAATTCATGCCATAATTATTCACTCTCTCTCTCTACCTAAAATGTCTCCCCATCCTCATTATCTCTCTGTCTAAATAATCATCTCTCTATGTCTACATGATGTGTCTTATCCTCTCCCCTTTTCTCACTTTCCATATCATGCCCCCTCATATTATATGTACTATACTCTCTTTGTATCATGTATCTATTTCACTAGCCCACTGTCTTGGTGTTAACTTCATGCCTCACCTACACCCCGCTCTCTCTCTCTCTCTCTCTCTCTCTCTCTCTCTCTCTCTCTCTCTCTCTCTCTCTCCCTCTCTCTTACATGTTTCTTTACCTTGTACTATTTCTAAGTCAAACTCATACCTCATTTCCTATATCCTCTTGTCACCTCATGTATCATTAACTCCCAAACTCTCTTTCTATGAGCATAAGATTTACCTCATCTCTCTCTCTCTCTCTCTCACACACACACACATCTCTTCCCCCTTATTACCATTTTTCTCTTGTCCTCTCCCTCTTCTCTCTCTTTCTCTAATTTCTCTTTTCCAGTCTCTCTCCTCTCCCCTCCCACTTCTCACCATCGGTTATCTTATTTAAACTCTCTCGATCTCTCTCCCTCACCATGTCCATCTATTCCATGCCCTAATTATTATATTTCTCTCTACATCATCAGTCTACCCCCTAATATAATCTCTCTCTCTCTCTCTCTCTCTCTCTCTCTCTCTCCATCAAAAGGTCTACCTTTTTGATGCCTTAATTATTCTCTCTCCTAAATCCCCTTTTCTCACTCTCTCTCACATGTCCCCTCTTATAAGTAATCTCTCTCTCTCTCTCTCTCTGTCTCTCTCTCTCCCCCTTTTCCTTACCTCAGCATTGCATCCATATA
The DNA here is from genome assembly GCA_028749045.1 of Cupressus sempervirens. Lineage (NCBI taxonomy): Eukaryota > Viridiplantae > Streptophyta > Pinopsida > Cupressales > Cupressaceae > Cupressus > Cupressus sempervirens. Next base: position 194,035,919 of record CM053793.1, on the reverse strand, counting down.
TTGCATGCCATAATTATTCATTTTCTCTCTCTACCTAAAATGTCCCCCAATCCTCATTATCTATTTGTCTAAAAAAAATCTCTGTATGTCTATGTGATGTCTCTCAACCTCTCCCCTTGTCTCACTTTCTCTGTCATGTACCCTCATATTATTTCTACCTACTCTCTTTGTATCATATATCTACTTCTCTAGCTCTCTCTCCTGGTGTCTACTTCATGCCTCACCTAAATCCCCTTTTCTCACTCTCTCTCACATGTCCCCTCTTATAAGTAATCTCTCTCTCTCCCCTACTATTTCTATGTTGACCTCATACCTCATTTCCTATATCACTTTGTCTCACTCTCTTTGACACATATGTCCCTTGCCTCATGTATCTCTCTCTCTCTCTCTCACCCACCCGCCACCCCCCCCCCCCACCTTTCCTTACCTCATCATTACGTCCATATATTCATGCCATAATTATTCACTTTCTCTCTCTACCTAAAATGTTCCCCCATCCTCATTATCTCTCTATCTAAAAAATCATCTCTGTATGTCTAGATGATGTCTCTTAACCTCTACCCTTGTCTCACTTTCTCTATCATGTCCCCTCATATTATTTCTACCTACTCTCCTTGTATCATGTATCTATTTCTCTAACCCTCTTTCTTGTATCATGTATATATTGAAATTAGTCAGAACCACTGGTTGCGGCTACACAGATCCTTTTTTTCTGACTATTGATAAATGAATAAGAACAACAAGCTTGTATGCTGATTGAAATAATTGTTTCTGTTTAAAACCTTTTGTTTACAGTTTCTAAATGTCTTCCCAATTTATCTCATCAAAATATAAACTAAAACATTCTCTAATAATCATTAAATGGAAACTATCATTTTAACTCATTAATTGAAAACTACCTTTTTTAAACTTATACTACACTCAATCAATGCGTCCATTGCCTATGCGGGTGTGACTGCTGCAATCTTATTTCAGATAGAATAATATAAATAACCAAGCTTGGAGGAACGTAAGTGAACATATTTATCCAAGTTTATAATATTATTTTGGGGCAGTGAAATTTCAAATCATCGTGCTTAAAATTCGGCCGGTAGTTTTATCTGTGTCTGAAATGGAGGCTCAGAAATCAGGAATGGTTTTGCAGAATAATTTAAATGGACTGACCTGCAAAATTTGAAACAAAAGCATATATCAACTGACACATGGGTTAGAAAAGATCTGCATTTACAGGGTCCCCGAAATTCAGATAAGGCATTTAATTGAGATAATTTGTAACGTCTGGCCTAATTTAGGAATTAATTTACCATCGGTTACCTGTCAAATTTTATTAAAATAGCTAAATATTTACATTGAAGATTGCTCCTACTGTAGAAAGCCTCTTGACTTAATTACAACCCAAAAGTCATAGATCACCATTTGAAACCTGCTGTTTGATCTCCTCTTTCTTGCATGCACATAATTATGTTAATTGCTCTTTGCATATTCCCTAGAAAATTTGTATAAGATGCAAGCTTTTTTAATTTAAATACACAATGAATGAATACTAGATTTTATTCAATAGATCTCTGTTTCTTCTATTTTCCATCTGCAATTTTTTATAGCAAAGATCTTTAATATATTTCACAATATCTGCCAAATTCTACCAGATGAATACAAGAACTATAACAAGGTTCTTTACATAGAAATGTGTGAATAGCCCTCTTCCGTAATTTATACATTTGTTTCACAACACAAGGGTAGGCTTTTCGTTACACAGCAATTAGATTGACAGCATCCCTTGTAGCGTGGCGCAAAGAGATGGCGGTGGTGGCCATGGTGGTCGACGAGCTGCCAGCCTTGTGAAGTCCCAACAAAAGTACTTGTCTGCACAGTTGATGAAATCAAGATTTAGTCTATAAAATGATAGCCAAATCTAATCTCTATCTAAAGTTGGAATGATTACATACAGGCAGAGTTTCTTTTACAGATCTAGGCCATGTGGAAGCTGCATAAACACAGTTGTGTAATGTTAAACCGTAAATTAGAAAATAAAAATGAGGAAAACATATTGAAGGATAATACCAAATTGCTAAACTAAATGATGTTCAAAACTTTCAATTTGGATAAACTCATCATATACCGCTTAACTTTTATTGAAATAAAGTATGGTTACAGAGATTACAAATACTTCAACATACCTGAACTTTGATAGGTCTGGGATATAATAGGATGAATAGTCAGATCTTCTGAGAGATATCGACCTTCACAACCATTACAGATTATGACGAAAACTAATATAAATGTAAATAAGAATGTAGGAAAATCCACTTTGAGAGCCATTCTGGTTATCAAAATTGAGACAAAATTATGAGGCCGGAACCTGCAATTTATGGAGAATCTATTGATTTTAATGTCAAAGGTTAAGGCTTGGTCTTTGCGGTGAAGTTTATAAAAGCTATTTTCCTAGATATTTTATTTAAGATGATGTTAAGTTTGACGTTTAATGTTAAAATTACTTGTATCATCAACCACTACAAAAGTTGAATGTAGGCAACAACTGAGCTCATGTGAATAATCAACTTGACAATTTCCAACGCTAGTGAGGAACCTGTCATGGTCATATTATTGACAAAATCTAGCCTCTAACACGATGAAGAAATCTTTTCCGATCTCCGAAATTTCAGTAGACTTTTGTTCTATCCTCCAGAAATGTTAGGAGAAAAATCCTTTTCAGATGACATCTAAGCAAGAATTTGTCAAACAGATATATACAATTGAATATCCTACAAAGACTTGTGGAAAATAGAAATTGCAGTCGGAAGTATGCCCTATAAAATATCGATGAAAAAATTTAAACAAACGAGACAAAACCCCAAAGATTAGTTGTGATGACTAGTAAGGGTTCCGTTTTTCTCCTGTGTACCGATAATGTGTTCTATTATCACCTTAGGAAAAATAATAGACACTAGTACAGATTGACTTATGCTTATGGTGTGTTTTCGGCATTTATTCAAGGAAACAGTTTGTTTATTTTACGAGTAATGCATTTTTACTTTTTAATATTTAAAGGCACATTAGTGACCAAGAAAATAAAAATTAATTGGAGGATATAATATTACTCTTACAGAATGATTAAGACACTCTCTCTAAAAGTAACATTCAACAAAGACATTAGTAGAGGCTAAAAGAGAAATTACTAAACCCATCTACCAAGAACCTAAATGAGTGGTTTGTCAAGGATCTTTGTTATTTCTACAACTTCATATATCATGGTGTCAAGATTGTCATCTAAATTTAATGGCCCTCTCAATAGCAGTAGCATTTCTTGTTTCCTAGACTCTTTGGCAGATGAGGTGAGAACATTCTTAATTTGTTACAATCTTGCATCATCCAAAAATAATTTCCTTTTTAATTTGCATCTATAAGTTTCGAAGTTTCCTATGGTATTCATTTGATTTGGTGCAATTGATGTTCTAAGCCTTGGGGTTTGTTATGGACACCATATTTTATCTATATCTAGGTTCACACCTCAATCTAATACTTTAGAGTGTAAATATCTTGGCTTCTCATATTCTCACTAGTCAATTGATTTTTTCCTATTTAATGAATTAATTTTCTAATTGACAAAGATTTTTGGTTCATATCACAATGTCCTTTGATCTTAGAATGATGCCTCTCTTTGATTACACTTCATTTGAACAACTTGGAATCAAGATCCTCATGATTAGGTTCACATGACCTATATTTTTGTGTTACGTTTTTCTTGCAAAATATGACTAATCTCCACTAGCATGTTTCTTGTGAAGACTCTATTAATTAGAGAATTTTTTCATTGTTTGGAATAACTCCTCAGTAGCATAAACTTCAGGGTTTGAAGGACTTAGAAATCTAGATTCTTATTTGTAATTAGTTGTGTGGGCCTAGAATGTGAGCTTATTTTGGAGTCTAATTTGATGTAAATCAATGAATCTATGCTAATGGAAAGGTGTCAGATTGCATGTTTCTAGTTCACCATTTAGCCATTGTTTATCTTGTGTTGTTGATTCTACTATGTTGAATGAGGTTGCATGGTTATGATAGATCTATCTAAAGCCCCGCTAGTAATTATTGTGTTATAGGGGTAAGCCTAAAGACATCTCCCATGGAATCCTTTATGACTAGCTTGACTAACTAGTATCACTCTAGATCTTTTGTCCACTACTACCACACCATTCAAGGGACACATGCTTCATTTGTTTCACCCAAAAATAGAGCCACCATGTTACAAAGGAGTAGATTTCATCTGGCAAAACTATCTCCTACTATCATACTCACAAAAAGGGTCATATGAAATGTGTAAAAAATGTGAAAAGGAACTTGACGCGTATTGGTTTCCATAGGGTAGAGATCACTCACCAAAAGTTGAAGGGTCTAATTATAAAATTTCAAGCATACAAATATTATTTCTCAAATTTTATTGAAGTTTACATAAGTGGGCCACATCAAGTGCAACTTTAATAGCTTGAAATCTTATTTGAAGCATATAAATTTAGTAAGCAAACATGCATGAATATAAAGAGAGTTGTGATATTCTACAAATTTAATAGGATTCCTACCTTTAAAGCAATGCATACTTGCATGAAATCCAAGGAACCTATGGGGAATCCATGATGATAATCATATACCAAGAGAAAATACTCAAGATGTTGAATATCCTAGACAACTGATAGGGGTGATAAATTAGATAAACATTTAATAATTTAAATGTTTGAAAAATGAAATTTGGCTCACTAGAATACATGTAAAAGTGAGTGGCTTAGTTTTTGGTAAAGGTTCATTTTACATATTATTTAAAAGGCTTTATAGTTGGATAGCTTAGTGGCAAGAAAAATAGAATATCAACTAATACTTGTGTAAATGCTTGAATTTGATAGGCCAAATGTAATTAAATATATTTATGAGTTTCATGTTTGTGAAGTAATTGATAGCAGCCAACAAGATGGGGGACTAGCCCTGAATTACAAAAAGGCTGAAAAAATAGCCAGAGATAACCTTCCAGTCAACTAACCAATACCAACTTTAAACTTCAAAAAAAAAGTACATGTCCATAATTAGCTTAATAGTACTACCAATCTTTAAATTATTATGCATAATAGATTATAAAATAAAACAAAGAAACTTAAAAAAATTGCTGCTATAAGTCCCCTTGATCGACATAAACATAAAGACCTAATGGGGTACCAAGTTCATAGGCATAATCATAAGCACAAAAAAAACAAGCAACAGACATAGGGCTATCTTCCCTTTTCAATCCCATGGCTATCATACTTCTCGAGAACATCCTTGTCCCCATCCTCCCCTTCCCATTTAACTAGTTTTTCCAGGATGGTCTTTAACCAATCGTTTATTAGGAACCCATAGATGGATCTAGTGATCTTAGTGACTTTGCCCATGTCCTTCTCCTCTTTGTTCAACTATAGAAAATAGAGGTGGTGATTGCGGAGTGCAAGACCTTGGTGGAAAAAACCACCAAGGTTTCAAACCTCTGGCTGATAGTAGTTTGGTTGTCCGCCAGGTTTCTCATGGAATTCTATAGCCTTTGTAGTCTCACCTTTCTATGGCTATGGTTGCCTTTCTTCCCAACACTTTTGGGGGTTTCTTTCCCCCCCCCACCATCCCTCCCACCCCACTTCTAGTTAGGGCAGCCTCAAGGGTGTCAAAGACATGGGAGGGGCTCAAAGGGTTGGGGGTAGGTTTTTTGTCTTGAGGCATTCTCTTATTTTTAGCAGGTTTGGCATCACTTTTAGAGGAGTTAGAGCTAGAATCATGCATGGGAGGGGACTTAAATTTTTCCATCTAGAGATATCTTTTGGACCTCGAGGAACTTTGCTTACCCTTTCTAGTGTCTAAATTAGACTCTATCAGGCTTATTTTAACCTCATGACTAATTTTGACATTTGGGGCAAGGATTTTCTTGAACATCTTGAGGCTAGGGCCAGGGCCAAGGTCAAGGGAGGCTCAAGGATTAATAGAGGCAAGAGGGTTAACCAAAAGCGATGGATTTAGAGAACAATGCTAGATATAAAGTTTATTTATCAACCCCTAGTGGATGAGGTAGAAGGTTTTTCCCTCCTTGTGTTTCCTCCTAACCTTAAAAATACAATCCTCCAACAAATGCAATAACATAAATGAGAAGGAGATATGGTATAGATTCCTAAAATGATTTAGGATGGAGAAATGGTAGTAGTATAGTACTTGAGAATTGTCATCCAAGGTGATGTACAACATAATAGCATAGCAGATGATGTCCCAGGGCTTAGGAAGGGCTGCCTGGGAAAACCCTCCATGCATTCTCTCTGGTTCCTCCTTTCCTTTGAAGAATTTTTGCAAGTTATCTTCTTCATTGACCTTTGCCTACCTCCACCAATTCTTTCCTTCCATAGAAAATTCACTAGCCCTCACAATGGTTTCCTCTGAAATATCAAAACTCATGCCATTGATAGTCACCTTCCCATCCTTCCAAGCCTAGAAGAATAGCATCGATATTATCTCATCGTGCTTCACCATACCCTCCATAAACTATAAAAGGCCAAGTTCTTACAAGTACACCATCATTGCCTCACTACTTCAAATGTTATTTTCCACACCCACTGGTTCAATTTGATTGTCATTTCCCATGCTATCACCTAGATTAACCACTAATTCTTCAGATGACATAGCCTTGTTGCAAGTTCTAACATTGTTGGATATAAATTGGAGAACCTCAAAAATAAAATCAAAAGGCATTGCATGACCATCATAAGTCTATAATGTTTCCCCACCCAAAAAAAACTCTTCACGACACATGTGAGTGCTCTCTTTGCATCCATAAACAATCATTTCTAGTTGTATCTTGTGTGGGAATTCATTAACTTATTGTTTCAAATTACCATTACTAGATTATTCCTTACATCTTTCCAAATTCACCCTCTACATTCTTTTATGGCAGTAATCAATATTCACAAAAACCAAAAACACAATGCAAATTAGTAAACAATCATGCCAAAAAATCCCTTTTTGAAACATCCTATTCACATGCCCATGTGGAGAAAAGAAGGCCTGCCACCTATTTTGATTATTCATATGGTATTTATAAAGGTGCATTCCCCTTTCATCACAACTTGAGTTGATGATGGAAACAATCTGATGTCATCCCATTCCACAAGGTGCATGACACCATGGCCAAATTTGGCCAGCCCTTCTGCCCTGCCATTTCCTTCATGATATATGTGGGAAACATGGATCTCTTGGAAATCTTTTATCAACCTTTAGATTTCGTCGATTATAACTTCAATCGACCAGTTGCTTCTTCCTTCACCCTTAGTAGTCTTAATGATTAACATTGAGTCTCCCTCAATAGTGAGCTTATTGACACCCTAAGCTTTCACAATTCTTAGCCCCCAAAGTAGCACCAATGCTTTAGCTTCATTGCTAGAGCCCCCTCTATAGTTACCCATGTAGGCAATAACCATATTTCCCATACTGTTACAAAGGATACCTCCTGTGGTGGTGCTACCCATCTTAGCTAAACCATCAAATTTTAGCTCAATCCAAGAGTCAGGGGGGTAGGGGGATACCACACCATCTTCTTTCTAGCTAAAACTTTTTTACTATTGAATTGAGCCACTATTGGGTGAACGTTCCAAGTCGAAGCCCATTTCATGTTAGAACATAAAATGCTACATATTATTTAATTGGTAATGTTATCCTTCTAAGTTAATTAATTTAATAAATGTATTATACCTCTAGTAATTAAATGACAACCTATAACAGTTTCAATTAATTAATCCCCTTTTCTCTATTAATTTAAAAAAATATGTACTTATTTATTTAATTTAACAAGTAATTTATACTAACTACCCCAAGCTATTTGACCATGTTTCTTCTAACTTTAATCTTAAAAAAACTTTACTTAATAGTCTAATTGGTCTTCTAGACTCAATCAGACTCGATTACATACATGAATACTTGGGTAGTTAATGGTATCTATATACATAAATACATTGATACATAAATATGTATATGTATATGCATGCATGTGTGTGTGTGTGTGTGTGTGTGTGTGTGTGTGTGTGTGTGTGTGTGAGTACATACTCATGTATGTATCTATATATGTACACACACACATGCACACACACACACACACACACACACACACACACACACACACACACACACACACACACACACACACACACACACACACACACACACACACACACACACACACACACACATGTATCTATCTATGTATGTGTTTATATGAGTATATACATATATAAATACACATATATGTATATATAGATATAGATACAGATACATACATACATACATACGTATACATATCTATATATACATAGATATGTACACACATATAGATAAATATATAAATATATGCATATATGTATATACTTTTATTTAATCTCTCCACTCATTTCTTCCCTCCTATCACATCCTTCTAATAAGTCTGGTTTCTCAATAAATAAGCCTAATTACCCTCTTAATTGTTTATAGATTCATTATCTAAAATTTTATCATCCGAAGTCAATCCATGTCTCTTGTCAACTTTAAATGCACTCACACCCTCTTATATACTTGTCCCTTTTAAAGGAATTATTTATTCCTTTTTAACATTCACCAACCTAGTTTACACTTTTCAACATCCCTTCACAATTCCATAATACTTACATTTCCCAATCCTTGTCCCTTGGAGCGTAGGAAATGGTACTTTTAAATAAAATATCCCCCAACCCCCGATATTATTTCAATAACTTTCATTGTGACAAATATCACCTTGATATGGATTTAACAATAATGATGATAAGAATATGGAGAATGAGGAGAATACAAATGTGGGATAATTTTGTTCAAATTCGGAGGGTTACCCTAGTAGCAAAGGTGAGACTAGTAAAGATGAGGCTAAGGAAAGTAATGATAAAAATATAGGGTTAAAAAATGTTGGAAAAGAGGATAAAAACTAGAGTGAGAAAACCCAAAAAGAAAGGGAGGAAAATTTAGAGGAATAAATGGGAAAGGAGGAGGACCTCGCTAGTAAGGGTGCTATGAATTTAGAGGAAGAAATGGTGAAGGAGAAGGATGAATCTATTGGTAAGGAAACAATGCTTTCTTTCCTTCACACTACTAAGCTTAAGGTTGACCCCTCTCTCCAAGGTGACTCTTGGATGTACAATGAGTTAATGAATTTGAAAAATAAGAATGGGAAAGATGCAATAGGACCAAGAAGTTGATCGAGCTAAGATCAATCAGCTGGATGTTTAGGTTGGCAGTATCCTAGAGAAGCTAAAGGAATATGAACATAAACTCTATCTTTTGATTAAAGAGAGTGGAAACAAGATGGAGCAAGTCACTTCAAGAATTTGTGCAGCTGTTGTTAGCATAAGGAAGATAAACATTGAGGAAATCATGTCTCCTAGTGCACCAAGAAAAAGAACAAGAAAGAGTTCAAGAAAGAAGGCAACTGAGGTAACTAGGGGATCTACTACTAACACCATCTAAAACACTGTGGAGGTAGGCAAGGAGGTGGTGAAAATGATCAAGGAGCTGCAATAGCTGCTAGTGGTGATTCTAGTAACTAGTCTCTATTCTCATGGTGGTTCTAGTAAGTGGTCTCTAGTCTAGGTTTTTTAACTAGTTTTTTATCCTTTTATTTAAACACTAGGTTCCAACTCCTTGTAAAACCTAGTTTCATTATTTGGTCTTATTTTGTGGTTTCAGGTCCCTATAAAACTTGATTTTGTATTTATTGTACTATAGGTCTCAGGTCCTTATTAAACTTGGGTGTGCTTACTTTATTATCATTTTCTTTTCTATTAAGGGTTTTGGGTCCCTTAAAAACCTATTTTTACCTTAATCTAAAAATAAAGTATAGCCCATGCTCTTCTCTCTAAATTCATCTTTACGCTTCCTCTCCATTTTACATGAACCATCTTTTTAGTGTCATCAAGCCTATAAATTCAACCCTCTTTTCTAAAAAATATCCATATTTTATGAAAGCTTATTATAATAGTTTCACTATAATCCATTGTAATCACACAATCATAATTATCTTTTAAATTAAAAACTTGATTCTTGAGAAACTTTTTCTATGCATACATCTTTAACACTTGGGCTAATCTAGCCATGGAGGATGACATTTTATGGAGGTTTTCAAATCTATAGTTTATTGTGTTCATTTCTCATATGTTTAATCATATATATTTGATTTTATTTATATACATGAATTGAGACTACTTGGTTGTAGCAAATTCAAATAGGAACCACTGCAAGTTTCTTACAACTTGCTTATATATAAACTTGCCTATACCAAAAAATACACACTAATATCCTTCTTCATATGTCCTTCCACACTATTGTAAAATATCTCTTTTGGCATATGTTCACACAAACACATATATAATGGTAAGTATATAAGCAAAGTTATTCTTAAAACAATTCGTCTAAGGTATATTTGTCAATTAATTTCATTTCAAGAGTGAGAAAATATTAATGTTCAAGAAAATATTTTTGCATACAATTATTTTCATTTGTTAATATCAGAAAAAACAATCACCAAAGAATGCTTCAGTTAGTACAGAAAATACAACTACTACTACTACTACTACACACACACACACACACACACACACACACACACACACACACACACACACACACACACACACACACACACACACACACACACACACACACACACACACAACGAAGCTGAGAATTATCAAGGCTTAAATATTTATAATATATAATTTTTGTATCAATTATTAAATTAAAGCTTCCAGAACTTGCAACATCCATCAATGGCATGACAAGTTGAAATAATTATTTTTTAGTAATTTTCATGTCCAATAATTTATTGTCTATTGATTATCCAAATTAATTTTATACAAAGATTTGCCATATAGTGTAGTGGTGAAGTGATGGTTGGATTTTTTTTCCGACCAAAGTCCAAATCTCATTTCGATCATTCTTAACTTTTAAATCAATATATTTTATAGCATCTTTAAAAAAATTTAAGATTGTTTTTTTATTTAAAATTAAATTAATTGAAATGTAAGGTTTTATGAAAATAATATTACCTAAAATAGTATGACTTGTTTGCTTTCAAAAAAATACATATTTTTATATTATTTTAAGAAATATATTTTCAAATGGTTTATTTTAATAAGTTTTAATAATCTAACTAAGAAATATTACATCACACATAGAACTTTGAAAATATTGACATTAATTTGTTTTCTTATGTCAATTGGGCTTAAGCATGGTCTTTAATATGTGTGCTATAAATTGGTTTAGTTGCATGTTTGGATTTAGTTTCATTTAGTGATGCTAGCAAAAATAATTTAAAAATAAATAAATTGTGTCCCTTATCTATAAGATTAAGGTTGAGCTTAGTATTTATTATTTCATTCTATTTATAATTTACAGTCAATACATTATTTTGATTAGAACATTTATCATGGTTTCTACCTAAAAGTCTTACATGTTCTTATGGTTAGAGTTTAGTTTGGTTCAATGCTCAAATATGTTTACCATCAATCTCTTCTACATATAGGATATAATTTGGTTTAGTATTAGCGTGAAGTCTTAATGTTTAGTTTTGTATTATATTTAATAATTAATTTAGTCATCTATCTTAATTTAATTTAATTTAAGAAAAGTTTAAGTCTAATATAGTTTTCTTTACCATTTCTTCCCCAATTTACACACTCCCCTTCTCTCTCTACCCCTTCTCATTCTCCCTTTATTACTTTATCCTTTGCTAACACACCATAATTTGTATATTTCATGTCATACTTTTTCTTTTTCTTTTGTACCTTATCTATCTTTCCATCCCCATTTTCACTCCTATCTCTATCCTCCTAATTAATTAATTTCAGTCTCTACCTACCCTCCTCTCACCATTAGTTCTCTCCTCTACCTACTCTCATTATATTCTCCTCATTTTAATCTCTTTCTTTACCTCATGTTTTCCCTATCTTCCAACTAATTACTATGTTTCATTCACTCCTCTACCATGTTCTACTATCTCTTACAACTTAGTTATCATCTCTCTCTCTCTCTCTCTCACACACACACACACACACACACACACACACACACACACACACACACACACACACACACACACAAATACTATGCATTCCATAGGAGCTATAGTAATAAAAGAAATTTTAGAATTGTAACCTTAGCTTCATTATTTAGTTGTATGATCAAATTTTAATCAATTTTATTTGTAGTCATCTCTATAATTAACTTAAAGATACTAGATACAAAACACGATGATATTCTAATTAGTCTCACTTTAAGTTATAGAGTTTCACAAAAGTTCTCTAAGGATGGAGATCATGGACAAAAAGGTTTATTATTTTTTCTAATATATATGTCTCTCACTCTCTTGAACTCTCCCACATGTCCCCTCTCTCTCTCTGTCTCTCTCTCTCTCTGTCTCTCTCTCTCTCTCTCACACACACACACACACACACACACACACACACACACACACACACACACACACACACACACACACACGTTATGCATTCTTCAACTATATTAATATAAGAAGTTGTAGAAAACATCTAACACACAATGCTGATGTCATTTTTGAAATGTTTTTCAAATAAATTATTTTATTGTAATCTTAACATCATTATTTGTTTGTAATATCAAAGTTTAATCAATTTTTTTTTTAAAAGAGGGGTAAAAATGTATTCAACCAAATCCAAGTTACAAAGAAAAGGCTGAAGGACCGAAGCAACACTACATACTCCTATCCTCTAGTAACAACTTATCAATGATTTCACAATACTTAGAAGGTAACTCATCCCTACCATTAATATCCCATCTACCCACATTCTGTAAAGCCCACTTTGCCAGACATTCAGCCACTCTATTCCATTTGCAAGGCATATGATGAAAGGAAACATAGTCCAAGGAACTACAGAGACTAAGAATTTGTCTTGCCAAAGAGGCAAGTTACCAACTAACATCTTCCAAGCTCTGGTTATTCAACATACCCACAACAATCTATGAGTCAGACTCGTAGATGATGTTCTACCATCCTAAAGAACAACCACGCTCAATGGCATCCTTAATAACTAGGGCCTACATCAGATTATTATAATGTTCACCCTTTTAAACTAAGAGGAGAAAAACCATGCCACCATCATTCCCTCTACCAATAGCCCCAATACTAGCATGACGAGGATTCCCTTGAGAAGACCCATCCATATTGATCTTCAAGAACCTAGTTGGGGGAGGAGACCACCTCACATCCTGAAAAACCCACTGCTTAACATGGCTAGGCCTTTTTTTGGGAAAACATCCCCGACTGTTATCTCCCAAGTTTAGATTCCTCACAATAACTTGATCCCCAAGATCTATAATAATAGACATATCACACTTTGCATAAATCATCTCCTGGAGCCTATTAAGAATTATCTTCCACAGTTGGTAGCTTCCTAATTTGGAGTCCCAAAAAACTCTATGTTTCCATTCCAACCAAAGGTTCCAAAGAATGAAGATTAGTCCAACCATCTAGGAAACCTATAAGAATGAAGTCTTTATTGGAGGTTTGCCTAATCTTTCCCAGAAATCAATGAGAGAAGTAGCGTGAATACAACCATGAAACCAAGCCCCCCACCATTTATGTCATATCTCTCTTGAGAAAGGGAAGAGAAAAAACAAGTGGGAGGCACACTCCTCATTATTCAAACAAAGAAAGCAAACCAAAGGTCCCTTAAATTCTCATTTGAAAAAAAGTTACATTTGGGCCATGAAAAGCTACTCCAAACCTTCTTCCACTAGTGCATTTCAACTAGACCATGTAAATTCTTGTCAAGAGTAGCATACCCTAGAGCCACTATAAATTTACATTTTGGACTAGGACTCCAATCCAAGTTGTCCCTCCCAATAAGAGAACTACAAAGCCTATTCTCCAAAACTCTAGAGAGAAAAGCATGGTCCTCTTCAGAGCCACCGTCCTACCACTCCTAAGAGTCCTTCTAGCAAGTCAACTCAACCTGACCTAGCTGCTTGATGGTCTTAAAATGTTCCACCTTAAGCCAACCAGCATTAGTAAAAGTATGGGAGAGTGGTAAAAGTTGGGGGAAACTAGAAAGAATGGGAGGATGGCCATCACAAGAGTCCTACCAAAATAGAGTATTTGAGCCTTTGCTACAAATCTAGAAGAGACCCTCTTTAACTAGGTAGGATCCCTTCTTAAGTGTATCCCAAATATAGGAGCCTTTACCCACCAAAGGAATACATGGCACCTCAGACCAATCCACACTACAAAAATATTTATGGGAAAGAATCTTAGCCCAATCTTGATCTTGGTTGTTACACCATCGCCAATACAATTTGGTAGCCAAGGCCATGACAAAAGGAACCATCGAGTGAAGCCCAAAGCCACTCACATGTTTCGACCTACACATATACTCCCACTTGACTAGGCTCCACTTTGAAGATAGAAGACTATTAGACCAAAGAAATTATTGAGATAAAGAATCAAAGTCCCTCACAAAATTAGAAGGGGGAACCTAAACATGGCTCTTGTAAATGGGTAAAGATTGCACCACAGTTTGTAATAGAACCACTCTCCCAGCACAAGATAACCATCTGTAAGTCTAGTGACTAACCTTACTCCTAAATTTATCTGAAATTCCTTACCAATAGTCCCTCCATTGAGCATCCAAGAACAAAGGCACCCCAAGGTACATTAGAGGAAGGGAGCCAATTTGGAATCTAAGAATTCTAACAATCCTATTTTGAATAAGCTGAGGAGTGTTAAAGAAATAAATGGAAGAATTATCATTATTAATTCTTTGACCTGAGGCTTTCAAATAGGTATCCAAAGCTTTCTTAATATTCACTGCATCCCTAATTCTAGCCATGCCCATTAATCCAATATCATCCACAAACTGAAGATGAGAGTACAAAGAAAGGTCATTATTCTAGCTCCAACCTTGGATAAGACCCTATCATACCTGAGCTTGTAGAAATCTACCAAGATGCTCCACCATGATAATGAAAAAGTAAGGAGATAGAGGGTCTCCTTATCGAAGTCCCCGAGAGGCATCAAACAAATATGAAGGTTCTCCATTAATAGGAACTGAGAAGGAGGACAAGGTCACACAGCTAAGAACCCAATCAACCCACACCTTAGCAAACCCAAAAGTCAACATAATTTTTTGTAAGAACTCCCAACTCATTTGATCATAGGCTTTGGCCATGTCTAGCTTGATGAAGATAGCTTTCTCCTTAGAAGTACCCATAGACTAAACAACCTCCATTTCTATCACAACCCCATCCAAAATTTGTCTTCCATTAACAAAGCCACCTTGTTAAACAAAGATCAAAGAACCAAGGAGTGGCTTAAGCCTCTTAGTAATCAATTTGGTGATGATCTTTCAAACCACATGACATAATGCTATAGGCCTGAATTGATCCAACCAATCAGCCCCTTCCTTCTTAGGTATGAGGGCCAAGAACGTAGAGTTCATAGACTTCAACATCTGTTTATTCCTATATGATTCCTATACCACATATAGGAGATTATACTTTACTATCTCCCAAAATTATTGGAAAAACTCAATTGAAAACCCATTTGGACCAGCGGCCTTACATTTGTTCATATTAAACACAACTTTCTCCAATTCTAGAAGCAAGATAAGGCTTAAGAGGGCACCATTCATCTCTACAGAGACTAGGTGAGGGATACAATCTAGGATGTCATGCTCCTCAGGCCTTGCATAAGGCTCCTCCCTAGAAAAGAGAACAAAGAAGTAATTGATTGCTTCCCTAGAAATATCTTCACAAGAAAAGATCTGAGTTCCAATAGTTAAGACAAGAGAGGAGAGAGAGTTCCCATGCCTTTGTGCCTTAATAGAGTTGTGGAAAAAAGTAGTGTTCCTATCCCCCTCCTGAAGCCAATCAATATGAGATTTTTTCTTCCTAAAGATCTCCTCCTAAAGCTCCCGCTCTTCTAGATCCTTAAGAGCTAAGGACTTAGCTTCACTTAGCTCATAGTTCAACCCATGGTCACCAATCTAGCAAGCAATATTATCTAACTAGGTTTGAGCAGCAGTCTTTTGAACATGTAGATACCCACAACACTATTTATTCCATCTCTTAAGCCTGTACTTCACATTTTAAGGCCTCTTACAGAAAGTATACATAGTTTTACCATGATTAGGCATCCCCTCATACCACTAATCCACCACAAGATCAGATAAAGACAAGTCTCTGAGCCACATCAATTGGAGTTTGAAAGAGGGATTCTTTGTGACACTATATGAAGTGATGGAAAGCTTGACAGGCCAATGATTCGATCCCCTCCAATCAATAATTTTAGAATTGGTGATCCACCTGTTGTCCATCCAATAGCAAGAAACAAAATATCTATCAAACCTTACTAAGATAGCCTCACCACCACATCTCCAATTATTCCATATAAAGACACCATTAGTTGGCTTCACATCAATGAGAAACAATGAGCCAATCATATCTCTAAGAAGATTTGAAGATGGGTCTAGCCTAGCTAGCCCACCTCTTTTTTTCTCGAGACTAGTAACAGCATTAAAATCTCCCATCATAATCCATGGGGGAAAAGGGTCCAAGGAACAGATGAATCTAATAAGAGCCCATAACTAGGATCTACCTAAAAACTCTATAGGAGCATAAATATTGGATAAAAGACACCTTTCACCTTTCTCAAAGCTAGTGGCAATCAAAGAAATAGAGGATTGAATAGAGATCCACCATAATGGGGAGACTTTTATTGTGTCCCAAAAGTAAGCCACCCCCATGAACTATTCAAGGTACCCACCCCTTGCCAAGAATCTTAGGGCTAGATACGCACAACACAATTAGCCAATCCATCCATTGAAAGTTTAGTTTCCTGAATGAAGACTAGATTAGAAGACTGAGACTCAATTAATTTGAAAATAGCCTTTTGTCTGGGGATACTGTTCAACCTCCTTACATTCCATGATAGCACAATCATTTATGGGGTTGGGAGAAATGAGAACCAATGGGTTTCACATACTTAGACTCAACCAAATTTTCACCCATTATCTTCACTTTCTCCTAATCAGTCTTCCTACCACTTTTTGATGGTTTATCTAAAGGCCCCCTTGTGAAGGATTTCAACTATTTGCCTAAAACAAGAGGATCCTTAATACTCCTTGCTGAATCAAAGGCCCCCTTAGGCATAAGGGGATCAAGAGCCACCAAGACTGAGCCCTTTGAGCCTTGTGATTCATAAAGATCCCCAAAATCCTGAAGAAGAGGGGGAAAATCAATATCTAACTACTTGGCTTGTAGGTCCCCTATAGATAGTCTTTTAATCAATTTTATTTTAAGTCATCTCTATAATTAACTTGAAAGACTAACTATATTACATGATGATATTCTAATTAGAATCACTATACATTATAGACTTTCATAAAGGTTACCTAAGGAGCGAGGTCATGCCCAAAAATATTTATTAATTATTCTAATATATATTATAATTCTCAATAAAAATGAAATATTTGTAAGTTTTAAGTCAAATGAAAACAATTGTGACAACATTGTGAAGATTATAACTACTTAATACAACATGTTTAGGAATTATTACAATAATATATATCTTTAAAATAAAAGTTATTAGAATTAAAAAATTTAAATTATTTTATATGTGTGTGTGTGTGTATAAACCAATAACATCTATTATCACAATATTAAAACACAAATAGATAATTATAATACATATAAAATAAATATTAAACATTATAAAAAATATTCTATATATTATTTCAATTAGATAAAAATATATTTTAAAATTGAATAAGTTATCTGTTTTTTTTTTTAATTTCTTTTTGATAAAGTTAAATTTAAACAAAAGGATTATTATTTTTATTGAACTATAATTTTATTTGAAGTGAAGTCATAATATTAATCTTAACTAAGATAAATGTAATTAAATTGTAGTTGTAATATATATGATAACAATATTTAAAAAAATAATAAGAATGAAACAAATTTATATATCAATCCACATCATATCTAGCTAATAAGAAGTTACATAATGCACATCATTATAATGTAATTAAAGTAAATAACAAGACACACTTTGGTTAATGAAAAAGTTCATATTATGAACATTTCAATAGTACCAAAATCCAAAATATCAAAAAGTGAAAAGTCCCTCTAGATAACCCTTATCACATGATAATTATATAACCTCTAATTCTGAGATTATATAGTTGGTTTCAAAAGACATCACCATGAAGTTAGGGCTTAAATGAAGGCATGCATTGTTGAACCCCTTCCCTCACATTATATGCAAAAAATGTTGCAATTTTACATCATAATAGATTTGTTGAAGTACAAGTTATCTCTCACGCAAACACACTTCCAAAATGTAAATAGTATTTGATCTAGATATTCAAGGAGGGAATGTGCAGGCATTCTACCAAATTCTCTCTAGTTCCAAATCAATGAACTTCCTCATCCTCATACAAGTCCTAAAAAATAGTACCAAACTATTTTTGTGAACCATTAAACAAACTTATCTAGCTATTATTATTAATTATTGCAACTATAGGAGTGTTGACATTGATTTCAGGTAGCTATTGGTAGAATGCTTTGACCAGAAGAATGAAGGATCCATATGAAACCATGGAAGTAACATACATGCAAATCATGAGTGAATAAATTTAGTGGCTAAAATATTTTAAAATATTTCAAAGATTTGAAACAATAGAATCATTAGTTGATAAATTTATAGATGAAAATATTTGAAAGGATTCAAAATATTTTAAATAATACAATCAATAGCCATAAATTTAGTTGCTAAATTTAATCCATATAACAAGGTTATTCCAAGAGTGTGAAAGACATGTTAAGATGAAGAATTTAGTTAAACAAAAACTTTAAATTCCTACAGCCAAGATAAAGATATTTTATATAAAACAACTCATGTGTATGGGTGGAGTGAAGATGGACATATTTTTGATAAAATGAGAATAAGTTACAAGCTATCTCTTACTTACAATAGATCATAGAAAAAAGGCCATTAAAGGGATATTATTTAGAAATGAGGGATTAAAATGAAATTGATACCCATGGGTAACATAATTGGGCTTGGCTGAAAAATCATCCAATACGCAAACATTTTTTTGCTGGATCGAAGCCATTGTAGACTAACAAACAATGAGATCCAAGCATACACCTAGCTGACTTGATTTTGATGAGTTCCCTTTTTTTGAAATCTGAATCCATTCCTTAGTAGTTGTAGGAATGCAAGAAATGGTGTAAGATGTCCCATATTGCAAATAGTTACATGTGGAATTTAAAATTGGCTAAATTTTCATTACAAGAGAGTAGTTATATACCACACTAATAACTAAGTTCAAAATGACAATTAAATCTTATTGTCACATTAGTTTAAATGCAATTACAAACCATGGAAAATTGTAACCTTAGTAATAAAAGAAAAAAATCATACATTTAAACATATTTTACCTAAAACCTTTTTAAACAATGCACAAATTTTAAATGTCAAAATGATTGAAAAAATAAACCAATAAATTTCTTACCTTAGAGAAATATGATCAGCAGATTATTTATGAAGCCAATTTGAAAACTCTTAAAGAATTAGACAAGGGTAAGAGCACAAACCTATGTCACCCTTTTTTAAAGGAAAAGGCTAACAAAAGTATAACTTTGTAACCTAAATGACATAAAAACTAGTATTATTATTTAGAATTTGAAAATGAAGTAAACTAATGAAATGTTTAGAAAAGGAAGAATTTTAGGATTATAATTTTTAATAATTATTTAGAATAAAAATTGATGTATTTTCCTAATTATTTTGGTGTTGAAAAATGTTGAAAATTAGGGGCCTATCTCCCACCACAAAACTATATGCAAATAAACTTGTTTCCCTTTGATCTCATACTATATTAGACTAGATAACATATATAGTTAGAATAATCAAAAATAAAAATTGGCTTTACACCTATATTTTCTCTTTTATAATGATTCAAGTTTCAACTCACCTGAAATTAATAGTTTCCATCTACCACCACATTTTTTAAAACAAATCAATTCTAACTATAAGAACTTTCATACATTCTAGAAGAGGAATCTCTCCTCTAGAACATAATATAATTTTTAAATTTTCTTGATATAGTTTAATATTTTTTTCTTTCTCAAAATTGACATATTTTTGAGTGTTAAAATACATTCCTATAGAATCTTTTTACTATGATATACTATATCTAATTTAAAAACTATAAACTCTATATGAGAATATTCTTGAGTTTGAGCTCTATAACATGGTGTTTATATGTTATTAAAAAAAATCATAAAAATAGTAAGATTTATAGAAACATCATTTTCTGAAATAATTTTATTTTTTTAGTAATTGGATGCTAACTAGTATAAAATATGCATTCAATAGACATTTCCAATTGGAAAGTGTGAGACCATATATAACTTATCTAGAATGAATTTTTCTAGATCATATGTTTGAACAAAATGGATTTTTAGACAAAAATACTCAAATTCCTTCTATAACCTATTGATGAGAGAAGAACCAAATACTACTAATTGAATGATGAGAATATTAACATGATGGAATGATTTCTACCCTACCACTTTTTAATTTGAAAATTCAATTTAGTGAAAGAAAAACATATATACACATCCATTTGTAGGTTCATGAAACCATCAGTTGTGGCTTATCGTTATATTGGGTGTTTAATGTTGATAAAACAAAAGTCACTTCTTGGCCCACATTGAGAAAGAATATAATAATTACTGCATCAGTGCCATTCATTTTCTATAAGTATCAATAAAGAAATATCACCCATATAATTAGGTAGAGAGTTTTTGGATAACCCATATAGTGAGCAGGATCCAAAAAAAAAAAGTGGTGTGTATCACTTTCTATCTGCATAATGTAGCTTTTACTTGTCTTGCCTTAGTTGACACTGGGGTGAGCATTGATACCACATTTAACATAGATGGTCTATTTGGTGTGTACACAAGAACAATATTTATTAACTTCAACATCAAACCTTCTTTTTGTGGTTTATTATTGACCATGTTGAGGGATGCATTGTTGATGATATCCTTTCTTTACTTCATCATCTTTCCTTATTCACCTATAAATGTAGAGTATGCCCATCAACCCTATAGGAAAGATATTTAAATTGAGTAGTGGGATATGTATGAAGGATATACATAATCCTCACCTCAAATATAGTTTCTTGGAGATATTTTAGAATATCACAAGCAAGTTCCTCAAAAATTCATGTAGTGTTTTAATAAAGTGATAAAATAGGACATAGGTTAACAATAAAGTACTCCCTAGAATGATAACAAACAATGTGTAAATTTTTTTTGAGAGTAGTACATGTTGCAATATAGATTCAATATCAAAAAAAATATAATATATTTGTAGGAAATTGTAGAGCAATAAACGAGCAGAATATGTGCACTCCACTCTAAATCATTGAATTTTACAAGCATCTAATCTTGAAGTATAAAATTGGGTTGCAAAATGCTTATAAAATATAGTCCATTGTAAGTTATGTTTAGATAGATACTTTGGCAAAAGAATATGTTGCTCTAAACAAACTTATGTGTAATGTTGAATCACTGTCATGCATCTTGATAGAATAGAATAAAATTAATTTCGTCCTTTAAATTTAGTGTTAAATCCTCTCTTACTATGATTTTGGTATTCTTGTTTATTCAAAAAAATATTTGTGAAATGAAATACTAACAGTTTAAAAAGTGAAAGAAAATTTATAATGCACTAATACAATATTCTAAGAGATTCTAGTAGTGCTTTTGCGTTCCAAAAAAATGAGTCTAAAAATGCATTGCACAATTGTAGTTGAGCGGAGGAGCACATCAACATTGTTAGTTCCAAGAATCAATGAATTTAAATGGCTTCTAAAACCATGCAAAGCCTAAGATCCTGGAATAAAGATTTTTTTTGAAATGAATTTTTTTTCCCTATCTCAAACTATCCATTTAATCATTTTTTGTATTCAAACACCAAAAAAATTTGCATGGGTTGAATAATTTTTATAATTGAGATTGGCTATAGCTTTCCTAGAATTGATTGCCAAAATGAAGTCTATCATTTTATACAACAAAACTCAAATTCAAAATATTTAATGAATGCATAACACAATATCATGAACATCATCTTACAAAATTCAAACTCAAGGAGAGCATCATCCTAAATTGAAAATTTAGCATATTCACGTGCTTGAAATTGGTAATAAATGGACAAATATATTATCATCCTAATTGGAAAAATGTGACATTTTTTTTGAAATATTATGGGTATTGAAATTTTAATAAATGGATATAGATTACATCATCTTGATTTAAAAATTAAAAAGGAAAAAAAGAAAACAAAGAAAACAAAGAAAAAGAAGAAAAGAAAAAAGAACAATTAGTATTATTGCTTTTACACTTATCAACAAATTTACTTGGCTTCAATTAAAATGATAGATTTTTTTAATAAAACTTCTCCACTAAAATATATTTATTATCTTTGTTTTCTTTCTCCATGAGAAAGTAAAAAAAAAACAATATCTTACAAAATCCAAAATAGTTCTTCAAATTTTGCATAGGAACTTGGCTATGCTGCAACTCTTGTTACAAGTATGCTAGGGTTAGGGTTTTTGTGGTGTCAACAAAATGAAGTCACATATCTCAATTTTCCTTCCATAATTATTATGATCTTTGTACATATAGGCTACAAATCAAGTCATAAATTATCTTTTACATTATAAATGCTTAACGAAGGTTGGCATGTGGGTAATAGTTTCTTAACAATGCAACTCTTCAATTGGTGATGTTCTTTCATGATGATTCATGCTTAAATTAGTTCCCTTCTCACCACTCTATTGATTTGTGTGAACTTATTAATACTAATATCAACATTGTAACAATCACATTCTCTCTTTTTATTTATCTCCTTTTTCTAAATATGGATTAATCCCCAAGAAATTTTAGAACTTTTCTCCAATTCATTAAGTAGGAATGGTTGCTTGAGGACAACATTTCAAACATTTATATTTCTCAAGGATTCTCATCTTCATTTTCTTTCTTTTTTAGGGCCATCAAATGCATTGTTGGGGAGGGAATGATAAACTTGTTTAAAAAAAAAAATCATTTGAACCCATTAGAATTAGTCTCCACTTTGTTGTCTCATGTCATGGTCATTGTTTAGTGTTGGGTTTTCCCTTAAGATATTATCAATTTAAATTTTTTATCTTAGATATAGGTCAATATTGACTTTTTGGATCCTGTATAACAATATGATCTTTGGAATGGTAGTGTGTTAATTTCTAGGTCTTTCGTGCAAGAACCCGTAAAGGATAAGTGAGAATTTAAGTACAATTTTGAAAGTATGAAAAGGGCCATCTAAACTTACCACATAAATCCTTTATAGTTTGTAACACTAAATGTGGGTTGGTTTCTTTCCTTCAAGATGTACACTATTAGTTTTCTCAATATTTGGGACATTCTGACCATTCTTAGTAATGAATTCCACCTTTAGCCTTTTGCTTGGTTAAGGGTTCCATCCCCAATTATTATTTTTGTAAAGATAAAATATTCCATCATCAAGCTTTGGTGGGGCTCACTATTTTAGTGTAACTGGCTAGTTCCTTTGTTGGTGTGTGAATCCCTAATATATTTCTATAGTTCAATTATTTGAGGTTTCCACTAGTTTGAAAATAGCTTATGCTACTAGTTCATGCCCCTCATTTCCCATGGAAGAGTAAGCTGAACCCATAGATAATTTTTTTCTTTAGGATATTTAATTAATTCCCTTTGTCACCATGACATATTTATTCTAGAATGATCTCCATTTTCCCCTGATTTCTTCCTCTACTATGTCCATTTTGCTTTGGAATAGAAAGGATGATGATTATAAAGTTACCCAAAAAAATTGTCCATGGTTTAATTGGTTGAGCCATGGATTTTTTTATTTTATCATCACCCCATATGCTCTCTAGTTCTTGATTCTTGTTTGGTGTTATGTTTCTTGTTTGTAGTTACAACTTTCTTTTTCAACTAGATTTTTTGGCATCAACATTGTAGTCCAATTGAACATTGGTTCTGCAATCCAATTCAATGTTAAGGTTACCAATTGGATTACTATTTTTTTTGAAACTACATTTTTGGGTCTTCTACCATTATGAAACCTATGTTTGACTTAGACAAATGACATGTGAATTATCCCAAGTTTAGACTCTAGTATCATGTCATCATAAGATCTTTTGGATCTAGGGTGATCTTTATAGGTCATATCACACATATCTTCTGTATGAATGGGTTTATAAATAAATCATAATGTAATTGTGGGGTACTTGTTATAGCTTCAAACATAATAGCTTTTTGTCTATGTAGTTATTGCTGAAATCTTTTTAATATTGTGTTTGTAGCACAATTTATATGGGAATTTTGATAGATCCAACTATACTCTTTTACTAGTTGTGATTTAAGAATGCATATACTTGCTTCCTATTCTCATGGACATTCTTATTGGACTCTTGATTATTTAATCTTTTGGATTTGGTATCAATTTAGGGTTTTCTTACTAGTTCTTTCCCTCACGGACTTTACAAATTTATTTTTTTAATATTAAATTAGTGGTTGGCCACTTTTGTTAAAAGGAAAAAAAATTATATAGAAATACCTTTAGGGTGGAGATAGTGATAGGATGGAAACATGGAAGCTAGAAATGAATAACTTCCTTAGAAAAAGAAATTCCTCTACTCTTACTAAAAAACTGAAGACACAAAAAGAAGAGAACAAGGGAAATATAGCTCTAGATAATGATCAAATAAAAAGTATTAATAGGAAGAAAAATTGGACAAAGATTTGTAGAAAGAGATTGAGGCTAGAAAAGGGTGGGAAGATGGTATCCTAGGAAAAATGTGGGATTTGAAGAGCGTCCCTAAGGATAGTGACACACAAATCCAAGGGCTAGTGCAAGGTAAAATGGACACAAAAAGTATCACACTTAGGGTGGACTTCACTAGTGAGGAGAAAGGGAAACATGAGGAAGGTAGGCAAAAGAGAAACACACAAACTAAATTAGAACAAATGTACTATGTGTTGAAGAAAGCATGAGAGCATTGGGATGTAGCTAAGATCTAAATAGACAAACTACTAAAGGAGTTTTCTTAGCTCTAGTCCTTTGTTAGTTTTTTGTGTTTTTCGTTTTTGATCTCTTTTTGCTAATTTTTTAGTTTTATACTAGTCTCTAGTCTTTAGGATGCTTTAGTTTATAAAGTTTTATCCTTTTTTCATCATAGTTTTATTTTTGGACTTTAATGGTTATATCTTGTAATTTGATACTATTAGATTTCATATCACTATAAATCTTATCTTGACTTAATCAAAAAATATATAAATACATAGATTGAATAACCTATTGCCTAATAAGCATTGAATGACATCATATTGCATAACCTAGTTTGTCTCAATGTCTATCCTAGAACAATGTATTGCAGCTCCTACATGACAAAGGGTAACAGCTAAATGAAAAGTTCATTAAATAAGATACAATAAAACAATAGAAACTACAATTTTGATGCATAAATATGATGAAAAACTTGGGTTTTTCTTAGTAAACTTACAAAAAATACCTTCCCAACAAGCTATACACATCATACTTGGCCTCTCTCTTAACTATAGCTCCTAAAAGTGTCCATTCTTAGAAACTTTAGGTTTTAAAAACTACACATTTATCTTGAAATCCTAAAACATCTTAATAATGAACTAGATGAATCACACAATGTTGCTTGCAAAAGCTTGATTGGCCAATACATTCACAACCTTTATCAATGGCCACTATTTGCTTAGTAGAATTTTTTATAGAATTCACAACAACCAAAGGAAAATTGAGACAATGAAAAATGTGAAAAATTATAAGATTCATACAATACAACAAAGAAATTGATCCTGAGAACCACTACAAAGAGAAACTATTACTTTATGTTCCATTCTTCAATGAAGAAAACTCATTGAAGGAGGAATTTGGTGCATGGTTGGATGCTTTTCTTGCCAATGCCAAAATAATACAACTTAATGAAGCAAAGTACACATACAATTTAAATAAGTCATGGAGAGACATAGAAAATTCCAATAATGATGTCAAGACTGATGAGGGAAATAGTCAATATGTCCACAACATTGGGATGCATTATCATCCATCAAATGAAGAATACAACTTATAGCCAAATTTAGACACAATACACCATACCCTATATAAAAGTAATCCATTGAAAACATTTGAGAGTACCCCACACCCACACTTTCTTGACAATATAGCATATTATAATCTTTGAAGGAAACTTAATAAAGAAAAACAAAACATAACAAAGGACATCTTCATAAGAAAATAATACTCAGATTCCATACCAATCTATTTGTTCCTACCACAAGGTGTAGGAACTAGGAAAATGTTCATTTCTTACAAAGGGCCTACTACTTGCTTACATAGGAAAGTTTTCTTACAATCTAGGAGGCACAACTTTGCATTCTGCACTTCTCATTTTATTGAACAATTCTATTTACATTTTAGTAAGTACTAAGAGATTAGACATGTTATCAAAGTAATATATCTAGTTATGTATAATTGTCATCCACAAGATCTTAGTCATTGGAGCATGCTTGCTAAGCTACATAGACAAGAGATTTCATGACATAATGCAAGTGCCTAATAGATCATTTAGTGGTTTGGATGCCATTTACTATGGTGATTTCTACCAAGCTGAACAAATACATGATTGTCTAGTATTTCAACCCTCACTCTTGATGATGATCTAGTAATGAGAAACTTTTGGCAACAAAGTATCCAATGCTACAACTTACAAACAATAGTCTAATAAAAAGACTAAAATTTCATTAAAATTCTTAATAGAATATGAATTGACTCTCAAAAAAATAATGACATACCATACTTGAATACAAAATTCTTGTGCTCATCTCCATTGCTCCAAACATTTATAGTCTTATTTTAGAGAAGAAAGGATGTCAATGCATGCAACAAAAAGATATTGGCTTCTCTGCTACGACAACTAATTACAATCATTTCAATCAATAACTAGAATGATTTTACGATAGTAGATCATTTGTAAAACAAACACTATAGCTTTGGATAAACAAAGACACTTCAAATAGGATATAATTATTAAAATCTTTAGCAGAAACTATGATATACAAGATGGACTTGTGAATGGAGTAGATGGAAACTTCAAAGCATACACATAGGAGTCAAACACAGACATTATTTTGATAGAATTTAATGAACATCTTATTGGTAAGTCTGAAGTCACATGATTAATGAACCTTAAAAAAACATACATGGACAATGGATGGGTATGAATTTTGCACCTTTCTAGACTACTTCACAAGCAAACTGCTATGTCAAAAACCATCGATAGAAAAAAAATCACTATACAATTAGCATGTGCTCGAACCATTCATAGAGCACAAGGACTTACTATGCTCAACCTAACATTTTACACCCAACAAGTCCATTGTCATGGATTAACATACATAACCCTATCTCAAACAACAAGTATTGAGTTAGTATTCTTTCTAAATCTGTTAACTAAAAAAACTTCAAGGTAAAAGATTCAATCACACAATAAATGACATACCTCTCTAATTATGTTACTTGGAAACTTAAAAGACCTAACACCTCTCCTAAAAATAGATCATCCATTACAATAGCCTCACTAAATATACACCATTTCTAGCTACATTTAGAAGACATTCTTTGTTTCTAGGAAAACCACTTGAAGTGACCAATCATCAACCATCCATTGCTAGGATATAAGCTCTTTGCAACATACCAAGTGTTGATAACAATTGTTCAATTGTATATTGTCTTTGATGTCTTTACTAGTTAGTGTATGTTTAGCTCACTTGGGTGATGAAGATAGTTTCCAGTGTTTTTCGAGCATTCTAGAGATAATCAAGTTCGAATAAAGTACCTAGTGATTTCACTCGAGCACCAAGAGAATTTTACAGGAAGATAGTGTCTATCGAGTTCACTTGGACACAAAAGAGAAGTTGGCACATAAATAGTGTTAACCAAGATCACTTGGTTTAGAAATTTAGTTCAAGATGCAGTGTTAACTAAGTTCATGTGGTTAACAAAGGAAGTTTGAAGAAAGTCTTTTATTAGTTAGTGTTGACCGAGCTACATCAGCTGACGAAGAATTTTATTGAGTTAGTATATTTAGTTTGATGAGTTTATTTATTAAGCCTAGCTGACTTAAGGGATGAATATTGAATATTTGTAGGTGTATTCAAGCTAACTTGAATAGGAAAAAGATATAAGTATAAGGTCAAGTTGTGAGATGGAAAGAGAGAAGCAAGGGATTGAAAAAATAAACCAAAGAAGAAAATTGGAAGGATAGTAGAGTATCCTTAGTTGAACAAGCTATAAAGTTTTATCTAATCAAGGAGGATCAAGTTTTCAAGCCAAAATAGAGACCTAAAATCAACAATTTAGTTGCATTAGCAATCAGGTTGCATCATTGTTACTGTCTAATAATTGTAGCAAAGAATCAAATCCTTTCATAGAGTTAGCTTAACAACTATTTGCCAAATCCTCTAACAAGGTGGCATTTCTAGATTTAAGTGTCTAAAGACCTCTAGCAAGGCCACTCCTAATAGGGTGATTAATCCTTTAATAGGGCCACATCTAACAGTGTGGTTTATAACCTTTAATAGGGTTTTCTCTTGATAGGGCTCACTTCAGAAGAGTGAAAAACAATAACTAGTTTCAATTGGTAGTTCTTCCAAATTGGGTACCCACATTAAATCTTGGTGTCATATGTGTTCATGTTATTTGTTTTCTATTTCTAATTTTTTTTTAATTGTGGTTATTAACATTAAAGATCCTAAGAATCATTTATTTCAGTAATTGCCCAATAACATAGATTCTTAGTGTTTGTAGAGTGATTTAGTGCTAACCGAGTTACAAAAGTATTTTTGGTTTTAGAAGAGTTTTGTTTTGATTTTTATTGACATATAAGGGAGTTAGGATTTATTTTTTTTGTAACTAATTCACCCTTCCCCTTTTAGTTACTCCTCTAATATTTCCAACAATTGGTATCAAAGCTTTTGGTTCTTGTAGAGAAGGTTTCAAGGACCTAAGCTAATGATCTAGATGTCTTATAGAAGGGAGATTCCTAAGCTAATATAAGATAAGTTCAAGGCATGGTTGGAACTCATGAGATTGAATTTGGAAACCACTAGAGACTCTAGGCTAAAGTACCTAGATGCCAAGTATGTGGCACCTTCTAGAACTATGACTCTTGAAGAAATTATATAAAAGAAGAATCATAACATTATGATGATTGACATTGCTTTAACTCCTAACTATGCTGAATTTGATAAAGTCAAACTCTATGATACTACTAATGAGATGTGGATCAAGGTAAAATCCATCTATGGAGGAGATGATAATGTGAAAAGAGTTAAGGTAGAAAGTCTTAGAGGCCAATTTGATCAAATGAGGATGAGATAAGATGAGACCATTGCAAAATACAATGATAAAATCAAAGACAATGCGTGTGCAATTAGAGCCTTAGAAGGAAAGATAGAAGATGAGACAATGGTAAGCAAGGTTCTTAGAGTAATTCTTCCTATATATGCAATTAGAGTTTCATCAATTTAAGAGATGAGATGTAATCTCCAGAATGATATAACATTGGATGTAGTAGTGGGAAGGTTGACAATATTTGACTTAGATAACAATGATAACTATGTTCCTAACTCTAGAAACCTTGAGTTTTCATTTCAAGCCAAGCTATCACTTAAGAAGAAAGATGTAAAATCTGGAAGACAATTTGACAGTGAGGATGAAGATGGCTTTGATGAAGATCTTGAAGTCATTGAAGAGTTACTTACAAGAAGATTTCCCAAGGGCAAAGGTAAAATTCCTTTGATCTTCTTTTCTTGTGAAGAAGTTAGTCACATTGCTACAAGGTGTCCAAATAGAGGAGGAAAAGAAGAAAAGAAGAATGAAAAATTCAAATGCAAGAAGGACTTCAAAAGCTACAAGGACTTCAAAGACAAAGGTAAGAAATCTTGTTACATTGCTAAAGATTCTGATAGTACTGAAGAAGAAGATGAAATGGTCTACATTACTATTAAGGATGAACTGAATGTTGAGAATAATAAGATGGTACTTATCTCACATATTAGTAAGAAGGATACATTGATTATTGATAGTGGTTATTCTCACCATATGACTAGGGAAAAATATAAATTTGAGAACTTGGTACACTATGATGGTGGATGTGTTAGATTTGGCAATGATGAACCATGTTATGTCAAAGGTAAAGGTTGTATTGCACTAACCAATGATCTTAGATGTGATAATGCTTTATAGGTTGAAGGACTAAAGTATAATCTTCTTAGTGTAGCTCAATTGAATAACATTAGATTCAAGGTAGAATTCGTGAATGAAAAGGCCAATCTCTAGATGGGAAAGGAAATTTGATTGGGACTGGCAAGCAAATAAAATGTAATCTATTCTACCTAGATCTTAATGGAAGTTCACATTTCATTTCTCAAGTATAAGAAACATGGTTATGGAATAAGAGGTTATGTCATGTGAATTTTGAAAACTTGGTAAATATAAGCAAGA
Organism: Cupressus sempervirens; assembly: GCA_028749045.1. NCBI lineage: Eukaryota > Viridiplantae > Streptophyta > Pinopsida > Cupressales > Cupressaceae > Cupressus > Cupressus sempervirens. The sequence continues at coordinate 194,005,210 of CM053793.1, read as the reverse complement.
ACAAAAGGGTTAGAGGCATTCCAAGCCTAAATAAACCTGACATGGGAATGTGCAAGAATTGTCAAATTGGTAAGATGGGAAGACAAGTTTTAAAAGAAAGAACTATCATTTTGAAGAAGTATTGGAGCTAGTTCTTAAAGACCTTTTTGGACCTATTGGCACAAAAGGATACATAGGAGATAAGTACATTATTTTATTTTTTGATGATTATTCAAGAATAATGGTTGTTATGTATTTGAAGGATAAATCAAAAGCTTTTCAAAAGTTCAAATGGTATCTAGCTAGAGTGGAGAAAGGAATAGGAAAGAAAATAAAATGTTTAAGACAAGATAGACCAGGAGGAGAATTCATTTCTAATGAATTCAATGAATTATGTAATGAAAGAGGAATCAAAAGAGAAGTGTTTGCACTTGACACACCTTAGCAAAATGACAAAGAAGGAATAGATCAATCATGGATTGTGCAAGGACCTTGATGATAGAGAAGAATGTTGCTATCAAATACTAGAAGGAAGCAATCAGCACTGTAGTTCATACCTTGAACTGACTTTAGTTGATAAAGGATTCAAATCAAACACCTTTTGAATTATGGTATGGATATAAACCTAATGTGTATTACTTCAAAGTATATGGCAGTAAATTTTGTATTATGAAGAAGTCTAGTAAAGGGAAATTTGATGTGAAAAGTGATGAAGGCATATTTATGGGATATTCCAATAAGAGAAAAGCATATAAATGTCTAAATCTATGTACTTATTAAGTGATAGAAAGTGTACATGTGAAGATTGAAGAGTTTATAGAAAATAGTGAAGAACAAAGAAGTAAGGAACTTGAAGACTACAAAAAATTTGTTTACTACAAGCCTAATACTATACCTAATGTTCAAAAAAATGGAAATCAACAACCTTCACCACCCGAGTCCCTAAAATCTCCAATTTAACGCAAGTTTTAGTAAGTTCAACCCAAGTCATCAAAAGGACCTAAGTTTCAGCAAGAGGAAACTGAGTTACAGTTTGATGGACCTGAGCCATAGATAGTGGGACCCAAGCATGATTTTGAAGATCATGGTGAACCTAGTGATTTTATAAAGAAGGAGCCCATAATTTCTAGATATATCAGAAGGCATCATGCACTTGAGAAAATAATTAAAGATCAATCAATTGGTACAATGAAAAGGAACAAATTAAAAGGTACATGTTTGCTTACTAAATTTGAACCTATATATATAATATGTATTAGAGAATGAAAGTTGGATTGAAGAAATTAATGAAGAAATTGGTCAAATTGAAAGGAATTTTTGCCTAGACCCAAGGATAAGAATGTAATTGGCACAAAATGGGTATTTAGAAATAAATTGAATGAGAATGGAGAAGTTTCAAGAAACAAGGAAAGGCTGGTTTGCAAGGGCTATGCTCAAGAGGAAGGTTTTGACTATGGAGAAATGTTTGCTACTATTCCTAGAATTAAAAGTGTTAGAACACTCCTTGCATATGTAGCACACAAAAGATTCAAAGTGTAGCAAATGCATGTGAAATTAACATTCCTGAAGAGAATCTTAGAAGAGGAAATCTAGATTGAGCAACTAGAAGGTTTCATTGATCCTAGAAAAACGGACATGGTTTGCAAACTAAAAAATATTTGTATGATATCAAACAAGCCTCAAGAACCTGGTATGACAGATTGCACAAGTATCTCATAAAGACTAGTTTTCAAAGAACTAATGAAAACAACAACCTATACATCAAAGAAGAACCAGATAAGAAGATATTGTTGGTAGAAATCTTTGTGGATGATACGTTATTTAATGGAAATGGTGATTTGTGCAAATATTTTTCTAAGGAAATAAGTAAGGAATTTGAGATGTCAATGTTTAGAGAGATTAAATTCTTTATTAGCTTGCAGATTCAACAAAATAGGGATGGTATCTATATTACTCAATCAAAATACATCAAGGAAATACTTAAGAACTTTAGAATGGAGGATTCTAGACTGGTTGGAACACCTATATCTTCTGGACATAAGCTTTCCAAAGATGATGATTCAAAAGAGGTAGATTAGACTACATATAAATCAATGATTGAAAAACTTTAGTATGTGGTTCATACAAGACCCAATATATTATTAGTAGTTGGAATGGTGGCAAGATTCTCCACTAATCCAAAACAAAATCATATGATGAAAATCAAAATAATCATGAGGCATCTAAAGGGTACTAAAGATTATGGTTTGTGGTATAAGAAAGGATGCAACTTTGAATTGAAAGTATTCACTGATGCTGATTGGGAATGAAGCATTGATGATAGAAAGAGCACTAGTGGTGGAGTATCATTTCTTGGGAATAGGCTAGTATCTTGACAAAGAAAGAAGCAAAAGTGTATCTCTCAATCAATAACATAAGTAGAATATGTTTTTGCAATAGTTAATTGTTCAAATATTGTTTGGTTCAAACAATCATTGACATGTATGCAGGAAGAGATCAAGGATCTAGTTGTTGTTTTCTGTGATAACACAAGTGTAATTAACATTTCCAAGAATTCCATGATGCATACAAAAACCAAGTGGATTGAAATTAAGTATCATTTCTTAAGAGAATTGGTTCAAGCTAAGGAGGAAAGATTGGAATAAGTGAATACAAAAGAATAGATTGCAGACATATTCACCAACCCATTACCTAAGGATGAATTCTTGTATCTAAGAGGTAAGATAGTGGTCACTCCCCTATCTGAAGCTTACTAATCAAATTTTAGTGATGCATCAATTTGTTAGTGTAAATAATTATAATTTACACTTTACTTAAGTTTACTTAGGAAAGTCTACAATGAGTTCTACTAGGGTTTGTATGGTTTGTGTCTGAGCCCTTTATGCTTTACTGTCTATCATTATGCATTTAGTGCTAGAACTAGTATTAGAATATAATGGCCTTGGCCCTCTCTAATCCAATAGTCATTGTTGGTATTGGAGTTGTTGTTGCATGTGAAAATGACCCCATCAAACAAACACCCGCGCAAATTTATGCCCAAGGTATTTCATGAGGTAATTCCTCTCATAACTTGGTTCTAAATATTTCTACTTTTAAATCTTCTTGTCAATGGCTAGAAACCCAAACCCTTATTGGGTATTTTTTGGGTTGTACTCTATCTAAAAGAAAACTGACTGAATGGGTATCCAAGGCCTAGTCCCCTACAGTATTCACCTTGAAGGGATTCAAAACCTCACCAACGGTTTTTTTTGTTTCATTTTGGTAAGGCCTCTTAGGTTGAGAGTATTTTGAGCCATGGGCTATGGATAGTTTGCTCATCTCTGCTTGTTTTTCAAAGATGGTCTTGAGACTTTTACATCTTGGATGACTGCAAACTTAGGGTTCTAGTTTGGGTAGGGTTCCTAGGGCTACCAATCCTTTCCTAGTCTTTTCTCATAGAATATTCCCAAACTATGGGCAAAGAAATTTGCATGGAACCAAACAAATTTTTAATGCTCATCCTAGTGGAGGGTTTGTGTTGAGGTTGACCTCTCTAGGACCTTAAAGGGTCCATAGAAATTTAGATTGGTGCTACCACCTTTACCTAGAAGGTGGTTTACCTAAATCTGCTAAATACTTGTTTTTGTTGTCAATTTTCTAGTCACAAGATAAAGGATTGTCCTCTTCTTGAGTGTAATCACTCTTCAGTGTAGAAACCCAAGCCGGCTCCAGCTGTTAAAAAAGATGAGTGGTCAATAGTTTTCAAGAATGGCAATGATGCTACTAAGCCAAACCCTATTTCTCAAGAACCTAGCCATCCTAGATCTATTGTGGCTCCTCTTGTGCCCTTGACACCAGAGGCTCCTATGGTTGTGTACACCACTCTGTGGTGGGGATCAAACACATTCAGGAGGGTCAGCACACCCTCTGCGAGCTTCCTAACATTCTCCAAGCTTTCATTCACCAGTATGAAAAATATGCATTCTGTGAGCAAAAAATCACTCTAGACGACCTCAAGGAAGCTCTATTCTCCATGGCAGACAATAAGGACCCTAGTTGTGATGGCTTCCCTTATGAATTTTAAAAAGCATTTTGAGATGAGATTGGTCAAGACTTGCATAAGATTTACATTGATGCCTACAATTCCCATTCTCTAGGAAATATTATTAATAAGGGGAATATCAAGTTCATACTTGAGGTGGGCGACCCTGTAGACATCTACAATTGGAGATCTATTACATTGTTAAATGTCTCCTATAAGATCATTTCCCACGATCTCTCTCTCAAAATCTATCATCTTCTTCCTTAGATCATTCACCCTAAACAAACGGGTTTTATTATATCTCGTTATATCTTGGAAAATATAATTTCTATAGGGGAAGGGATGGAATGGGCTCAACATTCAAAGCAATAGGCTATCCTTCTCAAAATTTATTTTGCCAAAGCTTATGATAGGATTGAGTGGCCTTTCATTCTTCCAATGCTTCGGGCTCTTAGGTTTGGCCCTACTTTTGTATAGTCAGTCTAGATGCTTTTTGGAGATGCCTCTGCTTGCACCTCCATCAATGGCTATCAATGTCAAGCATTTGGGCTTTATTAATTAATTTTCCAAGGATGCCTACTAACACCTTCTTTATATGTGTTGGTAGTAGAAGGTTTTGGGTATTTTCTTATAAATGCCATCTCCCAAAGAAGGGTTTGAGGTATTTCCCTCCTAGATTCCCTTGAGGTATTTTGTACATGAGTCTTTTATCACTCTCATAGAGGATGAAGAGAATATTGCCTCCACTTTTTAATGTCTAGAAAAATCCTATCTTGCTTTAGGGTTTGCCATTTAGTGGCACAAAACCCTTTTTTATAGGTAGTCTTACCTTCCCCATCCTGCTTTTCTTGAGCAATATCAATGGAAATGGGTTCAACATGGGGAAGTCTTTCATTTTTTTGGTATCCCCTTCACCTTCCAAGCCTCAACTATTGAGCTCTAGAATGTGGTTCTTGCCAAAATAGAGAAGAAGTTGGAGTATTGGATCATAAAGCCTCTCTCCCTGGTGGGAAAATTCAAGATTTGTTCCAAAGTTTTGGCTACCACCCATGTTTATTATTCTTATTGTTGGGCTCCTTCAAAGCCCTTGTACATCAAACTTGAGCAACTTTCACATGACTTCCTCTGGGCATCAAACGCTTCTCACCAGGGCTTTCATAGAGTTGCTTGAGTTTTCTGCTATCTTCCCAAGGAGTCTGGTGGCCTAGGCTTGTTGTCCACCTAGAAACAAGGTACTACTTTATGTTCCAAATGGGTGATTCAAGCTCTTTCCAAAAATGAAGCCTGGAACATTTTGTTAAGACATTGCATTTCCCTAGGCTTTCTGGTTCACCGGCTAGCCTAGGAGGGGACTGGGTTTCAGACCCTTCTTGTTACCACTAAAACCATCTAGATTCAAGGTACTTTTTTTTCTAATAGTATTTGGAAAGCTTGGGAAGAAGTTAAGCCCTAGCTTTGCTAGGTCAAAAATGGGTTCAGAGATGGGTTGTCCATGAACCATCATAATCTTTGGTGGTCACCTTTATTTTCTATCCAAGGTGTTCCCTTGGCTGAGGTGCATGGGGCTAGTGCTCTACATTTTTTTAAACGTGGCATAATGACCCCTAAAGAACTTTTTTCTAGAGTTAATATGAGCTTATGGTCATGGGATGACAGAAGAGTGCAATTCTAGCTTACTCATCTAGATTGGAAGACTTTTGATCTTCTAATTTCTATGGTGCCTTCACATTTGTTACATAAAGTGGGCATTCAATCCTCTCACCCTTGGCGGAAATATTGGAAGAGATATCTATACACTCCAATAACCAACTATATGCCTATGCTAGGCTACCAATTATTGGTTCTTCACCTCCCCACAATTGATGTTCTTAACCAACAATGGAATTTGCAATCTTTACATCACACTTGGAGTCATAGGTTCTCCACTGTGTGGCATGTCATTACTAAACCCAAAATTGTGCATTTTCCCTAGTGTATTCTTTTCTAGGGCTTGCCTTTGGGCCCCTGACTATGACACCAAGGAGTTCCTAACCATGTTTCCCTTTCTATGGTAAACCAAAGTTTTTTTGCACATTTTTTGGTTTTGTAGATGGGCTCAATGTTATTGGTGATGGATCCATGATCTCTTTCACCCCTTCCAACCATAACCTTTTTCTTGGCATATGGTTCTTCTAGGTGATAATACTTAGATACCCTTCAAATGCACCTAGATATGACATGTTTTTAGATAGGAGACCTTGTTTACCATTTGGAAAGATCACAATGTAGTCATTTATGCTAACAACACACTTGACATTAATGTGGCTATGTACACTAAAGCATGTATTTATAATAATGTCATGTTGTAGATTCAAGTACAAATAGATAAAGTGGCTTTGGAGATGGCTCACATATAGGAGCTTTTGGCTTATTGGGGAAATACACCCTATATAGTTGCTCGTGTTCCACCAGATTTGGCCTCTGGTGACCATACTCCTCCTCGTGGTCACCATTTAGGATGTAGCAGTTCTGCTCACCTCTCACACACGCCTCGCTCTCAATCACACTGCTCTCCAGTGGTGGTTCCTCTGATTGGCATTACTCTTTTGGAGGTTCTAGTGGTTGGCACTAATCTACCTCACCTCCCCTAAGGTCTAGTTTGGGGTGGTCCCCAATGACTCCTCTTGCTTCTCTTGCTACCAGTTGGCCCTCTGCTCACTCAGAACCCAAATGGGTGTTTCCCTAACTAGACTTAGCCATTTCTCCTCCTAGGCTTGAGGGAGAGAAAGGTGAAGATAATGCTGCTACTATTGATGATAGATGGGCTCTCCTTGAGCCATCTGCTCACCCTACCCTCAGATGTGGCTCTGATGATAAAGATCCTCCTTCCTTGGCTGGCACTATGCTAGTAGCATGAGGATTTTTTATTTTCTAATGTTTTCTAAAAGTTTTTTTGATGAATAGATGATTTTTGGCCTCTAGCCGTATGAACTCGTGGGGTGATACTATTTCCCTCGGCCCCTTGTTTTGTGAATATGTAACTTTATTATATATTTTTTAATATAAGGAAGGGACTATTCATCAAAAAAATTTACTTAGGATAAATGCATTATTTTATTATTTTCTAGGTTAGACACCTAGGAGTTTGCGTAATCATATGAATTGTCATGTTGATAACATAGGAGTAAGTTACTCTATTTTAGCACATTGTGTCCACAACAATAGAGTTTACATAATCAACTAAGTTTTCATGTTGACAACACAGTTATTCACACTTTTAATTAAGCACATGGTGTCTACAACATAATTTTATGTGACACACCTTTGTAGGCTTATCCTCTCATCATTGCACTAACTCTTGTGCTTAATGGACGATAATCCACTCTTGGTGGACATGTGCTTAGTTTTGAGGCTTATCATATGGCTAACTCCTAAGCATTCTAGAAGCATTCTAGAGGCCTTTATATTCAGGCAATCCTAGTGTACTTGTACATCAATTAAATTTCATATTGTTATTCTAATCATACTCTATTGGTCTATTTTGTGCTATGTGTTGAGCTTCTTGGTCTTGGGTGATTTTTCCCTAAGGAAAATTCTTACATGGTATTCGAGCCATAGGAGTGTCATTTCATAGCCAATGGAGATCATTCTTGCTTCACCTTTCTAAGGACATTTAGATCTAGAGTATCCATAGCTATTGGGAGCATCTAGAGCTAAATAAGACCTCACAATTACATCCAAAGTGTTGATTTAGTGAAATTTGACTATAAATTTGTCTATGTTGGGTTGTAGTCAAAATTGAGACAATTGTTTTTTGAAAACCGACACTTGAAGGCCCAATTTACAAATTTAGTATGATCATTTTTTAGATCTACACATTCATTTTTTCAGATCTAAATTTATTTTCTCTACCATTATTCTAAATTTTTTGGATTTTCCTTTTTTGTACAAAAAAAAAATTAGGCCATCAGGGTTGTAGAGAATTTTTTTTGCAGGAACTGGGTGGTGAAATCCCAGCCCCTGCAGGATATTTGGTGGAATATTCTATTTATCCACCACAATCATATACTAGTAGGCTTACACACTATTAGCGGTCATATGTTACATGGCATATTACCCGCAACCAAGTACACACAACAATAAACACATTCATGATGGACTTGGTTTATTTTAACTATATGAATTTCTCATTTTAATTTCCTCAAGACTCTTTCTCGCAATGAATGTGGGATTATAAATTCCACATCTTGTGACAATAGACTTCCCAATGTAGTAGTTAATCCCCTACTAGCACTGGATTCTCTGAATGCTAGTCTTCCATATTCAGCCACAATTGGCTTCTCAAATCCTCAATGCCATCCATTGGCCATAGGCCCCCACAACACTTTAACCTACCCAAACGGACCCCCTCGTCCACATTTGCACCACTAAGGAGCACCAAATCACACCTCTGCTATTTTGTATGATCCTAGTTAGTAGGTTAGCTTACTACCACATCAGACCATACTTGGATAGCTAAGAGGACACATATCACTGACACATTATCAAAAGTTCATACACCTATATGCTACGTAGTCAGCAATCCATACTGCCATGTCATTTGGAGGACTATTTTTTGCTAACATCAACCAGTCACAAGATTAAAATTAATGGCCATTTGACCATCATTAGTAGGCTAGATTGGACCACCTCAATGGCCATTTGGATGTGAAATTTAACTTCACAATTTTTTGATTAGACCCCTCTCCAGATTTAGTTTTGATTTGTAGTCTAACATTGGGAGGCCATATCTTAGTCATCTGGGATCCAAATCAAGTGCATTTTTTTTTAAAAATTTGGCTAGAATTTTTTGAAGTTTTTAGTGGTGCTATTATTTTATTCTTTTGGTGCATGATTTTTTCAGAAATTGTAGTTTTTGGTGACTATACCTATCCAATCCTAAATTTTGCAACTTCAATCACTTCATACAGGCTCATCTAGACTCCAAATAAAGTTTTGTTTTTTCTAAAAGTGAACAATTTTTTGTCTACTTTCTAGATCTACAGTTAGATTATAGGCTTGTGTGGACAAAAGTATCACTTTCAAAAATAGGTCCTTTTTTGAATTGTAATGCTTTGATAAGACTTTATAATTGTTGTAAATCTAAGCTATAGCGCTTTGTGTAGTAATTTTGAACTCCAAGAGGATGTTGTAAATAGCAAATTAGAAGTCCACTAAGGCCAAAATTGGCAAGTGGCTATTGTAAATGCATTGAGTATAAAATGCCAAAAAATTTCATTTGGGGGGAGTGAGGGGGTTTGATTGAGTGAAAAGGGGGGGAGTCTCTTGGTGTTACGTTCCTCTTTTCTTACTAGTATCTTTCATTTCTTGCATCATGGGAAATCTTAAGATTCCAAAATTAACACCATATAACTATGCCACATGGTCTATTAATAAATGGTGTGAATTGATGCATGATGGAGTTTCTCAATATGTAGATGGTTCCTTTCCTAAACCAACAGGTGATCAAGTATCCAAAAGTGGTATCAATGCTTGGATATAGAGAGATGGTAAAGCCCTAAGTGATATTAGGTTCTAGGGTTGAGGGGTTGAAGACAAGATCCTCTATTAGACCATGAAGTATGATACATCCAAGGAAACTTGGGATGCCCTCAAAAACCTATATGCTAAAGTGACTGAGGAGGATGTTTACAAAATTGAAGATGAGCTTGTCTACCTAGATCATAAGACCTCTGATACTATTTGGGATTTTATCATTAAGATGAATGAATTAAGAACAAAACTTGATGATTTTGGTAGTCTTATTAAGGATGTCAAGTTGATCTATCTCATTCATAATAAGCTGGCATTTGAGTACTCCACCTTTGTTTCTTCTTTCAACACCACAAAGACTACCTTAGGAGCTTCCTATAGAAAAATCACTTTTGATGATTATGATCAGCTATTAGAGGATGAGCAAACTAATTTGACAACAATGGGAATTCCCAAGTCTTCAAAGTCTAAGGAATTAGTGGCTAATAATGAGGGTTCTCAAAATTTAGTTGGTCAAAGTTCAAACAAAGTAAAGGGGAAAAAGAAGATGTGAAAGAATAACAAACAAGAGGATACAAAAAAGTCAACACCATCATCAAATCAACAACAAGGTAGGTCTTCTCCTAATACAAACAAAAAGGGGGACACTAATCAGGTGAAGAAAAAGTGTGCCTATTGTAAATAGATGGGTCATGATGAACATCAGTGATCATAAATAGATTGATGAGTTGAAGAAAATCATGAAGAAACACAATGTTCTAGTGTCTAATTCTGATAAGGAGAAATGGTCTTCATCTTCATATTTTAAGAGGAAAGGGCATGCTTTACTCACAAACACTATTAGTGAGGGAGAATGGATCATTGATTCAGGTGCCAAAAATCATATGGGTGCGTCAAAGAGAGATTTTTGTTCTTTGACACATTCAGAGGTACCACACATCTTTGTAGGTGATGATACTAAAGTGGAAGCTAAAGGTAAAGGTGAAGTTGAGATGAACAAATGAGCATTCAATGATGTTCTATATGTTCGTAATCTTACCTTCAACCTTCTTTTAGTTGAGCAAATGACTCACTATGGAGGTTGGCATAAAGTTGAATTTCTTCCAAACTCAGTGGTAGTTAAAAGCATTAAGGATGACTCTATGATTGCAATAGGTGAAGTCAATCATGATTCAAGGCTTTATACTTTCTTTTTCTTTGTGCCAAAATCAAATTCACAAGCCTTTTTATTACATTCAAATATAGAAAGTAAACTATGCATGAGAGATTTGAACATCTCAACTATAGATATCTTTAGTTGCTTAGTAGTAAGAAAATGGTTAATGGTCTACCTAAAGTCCAATTTTCAAAAGGTGTTTGTTTAGGTTTCTCACTTGGAAAACATCTTGAAATTTTTTTAAAAAGGGGATGTCTTGGAGAGCACAATGTGTTCTTAAATTAGTTTATAGTGATGTGGCAAGCCCATTTCTAGTGCCATGATTTGGTAAGTCTTTCTATACACTCACCTTCATAGATGACTACTCTCACTTTACTCAGGCCTTCTTCATGGCTCATAAGAGTGAAGTGTTTGAAAAATTTCTTAGCTTCAAGGCTCAAGTGGAAAAGCAGTTAGAAAAAGTCATCAAAGTTCTTTGAATAGATAATCGGAGGAGTATGTGAACTCAAGACTAATAGACTTTTGTACTCAAGAGGGAATTGACCTTCAACATTTAGTACCATATATGCCATAGTAGAATGGTGTTTCTGAAAGGAAAAGTAGAACTCTCAAAGAGATGACCACTTGCATGATACTAAACAAGTCTCTTGATCAAGTCTTTTGGGATGAAGCAATGAATTGTGTTAATTACATTTAGAATAGGAGTTGTCATAAAGCTTTGGATGATATAACTCTTTTTGAAGGATGGACTAGTAGGAAACCTATGGTCAAGCACTTCAGAGTCTTTGGTTGTCCAACATGGGCATGAATACCTCCACAAAAATGCAAGACATTAGTATCTTGAAGAAAACCTTGTGTCTTTTTTGGATATGCAAACTCACATAAAGCTTACAAGTTGATGGATCTAGAGACACATGATATATTCTATGAGAGGAGTATATACGTTTTGAAGAAAGTTGTCCAAGCTTTACTTCTTCAACTCCTCCTCCTTCCTCCTTCATTGAAGAGAGTGATAGAAAAATAGTGACTTGGAAGATGTACGTCCCTGACCCAAACAGAGGCATTAACTAGTTGAGATTGAGGGTATTCCTTCTACATCTTCTTCCACTAGACCAAGATGGGCTAAGCAAGCATTAGATATGGCAAGGCCATTGGTAGGGAATCCTTCAAATAATAGGAGGACAAGATCACAACAAAATTCACTCCCGCATATTTATATTATAGTTCCTTCTAATCCACAATCATTTCAAGAAGCATTAGGTATTCCAAAATGGGATAGGGCAATGGAGGAATAATATAACTCTCTTATGAGAAATGATGCAAGGGACTTAGCCTCTCTTCCTAAGGGAGGAGAATTGGTTTAGTGTAAGTGGATCTATTGGAACAAATATGCAAGCTCGACTTGTTGCAAAAGGTTTTTCTTAGGTACTTGGCATTGATTACACTAAGACCTTTGTACCAATGGCAAAAATGAATTCCATTTTTCTAACACTAGCTATATCAGTAGCTCAGCTATGGGTTGTTCATCAAATGGATGTGAAGAGTGCATTCTTGAATGGGGATCTTCATGAGGAAATATATATGGAGCAGCCATAGGGATTCATACAAGATGCTACCTTGGTTTGAAAATTGAATAAATCTATCTATGGACTTAAACAAGCTCCAAGAGCTTGGTCTACGAAGATGGATTCTTCTCTTCATTCATAAGGGTTCACAAGATGTCATTCTGATCTGAATGTCTACATTATTCAAAGGGATGATTCACATTTTCTTCTTGTGCTTTATGTTGATGACTTGATGATTATAGATAGCATAGTATCCATTATTGATAGTATCAAGGATACTTTGTAGGATAGGTTTTCAATGATAGACTTGGGTCTACTACACTATTTCCTTGGTATCGAGATACATCAGTCTTTATCAGGGATCACCTTATCACAATCTAAGTGTGCTCTTGATCTACTAGCTTAGTTTCTCATGAGTGACTACAAGGCTACATGTACCCCATTCCTCTCTTGTGTGAAGCTAGAAATGAAGTGTTCCACTCAACATGTTGATGCAACTTTGTATAGATAGTTGGTTGGAAGCCTCATCTACTTGACACATACAAACCCTGAAATCTCATTTGCAGTTAGCATAGTTTCTCCCATCATGCAAGAGCCACATGAACTTCATTGGAAGGCATCCAAATGAATCTTGCACTATATTTATGGTACACATACACATGGGATGCACTATGCAGTTGGTATAGACATTCAGTTAGTGGGATATATAGACTCATATTATGTAGGGGACCTTGATTCTCACAAGTCTACTTTAGGATATATGTTTCATCTTGCTTCCAACCCTATTTTTTGGTAGAGTAAAAAGTAGAACACCATTGCTCTCTCATCAACTAAGGCTGAGTATTAAGGAGTTGTGACTATGATGATAGAAGTTATTTGGTTGCAGCAGATTCTGAAGGAGTTTGGTTTTGATCTACCTAAACCCACAATCATCCATTGTGATAACTAGAGTGCTATTGAGATCTCAAAACATCCAGTGCAACATCAACACACCAAACATATTGAGTTTCATATGCACTACATCAAAAAGCTAATTCATGAGTAGGTCATTGCATTGCAATATTGTCCTACTAAGCAGCAGGTAGCTAACATCTTCACCAAGTCCTTCAAAGAGGTCAAGTATCTTCATTTGTGAGATCTCCTGGGGGTGAGGTATTTTTAACCAGGGGGTGTCACATGATCCTTCTCTTCTCTATTGTACATATCTCTCTTTTTGGAGGGTTTTTCCCATGAGGTTTTCCCTCTTTCTCCGTTTGCAAAGAGATTTCATTGCATTTCAGCATTTCATTTGTACTTTGGTACTTGACATGGCCTAGTAGCTAGGACATGTTATGCATTTCATCATTGATTTTGTGAGCCTAACTAAATTCCCCTAAGTCACACTTAAGGGGGGGGTGTTAGTGTAAATAATTATCATTTACACTTTACAAAAGTTTACTTAGAATAAATGCATTATTTTGTTTTTTCTTAGGTTAGAGACCTAGGAGTTTGCATACTCATATGAGTTGTCATGTTGACAACATAGGAGTAAGAAATTCTATTTTAGCACATGGTGTCTACAACACTAGAGTTTTCATAATCAACTGAGTTTTTGTGTCGACAACACAATTGTTCACACTCTTAATTAAGAACATGGTGTCTACAATATAATTTTATGTGACAACCTTTGTAGGCTTATCCTCTCATCATCACACTAACTTATGTGCTTAATGGAGGATAATCCACTCTTGGTGGACATGTGCTTAGTTGTGAGCCTTATTATATTGCTAACTCCTAGATATTCTAGAAACATTCTAGAGGCTTTTATATTCAAGCACTCCTAGTGTACTTGTACATCAATAAAATTTCATATTGTTATTATGATCATACTCTATTGATCTATTTTGTTCTAGTTGTTGACCTTCTTGGTCTTGGGTGATCTTACCCTAAGGAGATTCTTACACAATTAAGCATCTTGAAGTTCAATCGAGTTAATGCAATATTGTAAAGGGTAGATTGCATATGAATCAGTACATTAGGTACATAGAAGTTCACTGAATGTTATGTTTGGCATGAGATGTCAAAGAGAGAGAGAGTTCTATCATGCATGAAAGGATTCTTTTGTCTGGCAGGGAGAGTTTTCTATAATATATTAGAGATATTATATATATATGTGTGAGAGATGTCATAAAGGGAGAGCTTCTTATCAGGTCAACTGAAGAGTAAAGAAGGAAAGTTTGCTGACAAAGGGAGAAAAGGTAATCAGAATAATTAAAGAATCATTCTAGATAGAGAGCTTGATGTTAGAGGGAGTTCACACTGATAGAGGGAGTTCTCATGGATGAAAATTAGAATGAATGTAAAAATATTATCCTTACTTTTATTTTTCTCTAAAATTTCATTATATTATGACATCTTGTATTGCCATCAATGCCAAAGTGGGATATTGTTGATAATAATTGTTAAATTTTATATTATCTTTGATGTTACAAAAAATGTCAAGTCTTTACCAGTTAGTGTATACTAAACTCATCTGGGTGATGAAGACAATTTCTAGTGTCTACCAAGCATTCTCAAGATAATTAAGTTTGAAGACAACATCTGCCAAGTTCACTCGGGCACCAAAGGAAGTTTATAGGAAGATAGTGGCTATTGAGTCCACTCAGTCACCAAAGAGAAGTTGGCAAGGAACTACTCTTACTTGAACTCACTTTATTTCTAAAGGAAATTCAGTCCAAGATGTAGTGTTAACTAAGTTCACGTGGTTAACTAAGGAAGTATAAAGAAAGTCTTTGTTGAGTTAGTGTTGATCGAGTTGCGTCAGCTAAAGAAGAATTTTCTTGAATCAGTATATTTCATTTGATGAATTTATTTGTTAAGTCTATCCTACTTAACAGATGAATATTGAATATTTGTAAGTTTATTCAAGTTGGCTTAACTTGGAAAAAGATATAAGTATAAGGTCAAGTTGTTTGATTGAAAATATAAACCAAGGAAGAAAATTGGAAGGATAACAAAGTATCCTAAGTTGATTGAGCTGCAAATTTTTATCTGATCAAGGAGGATTATGTATTTATGGTAGAACAAATCTTTTAAATTAGTAATTTAGTTGCATCAACAATCAGGTCATATCATTGTTACTCTCTAATAATTGTAGGAGTGTATCTTTCAACCTATAATTGCTACAAGAATAAGAAGACCCTCTTCTTAGCACAATAATATACCACTTCTAGACAAAAAATCACTCATCTAGACAAATAGCTCAATGATTGGATGCCTATTGGACTGATCATGATATCCTTCTAGCTACGACTTCTAATGTCCCCTCCAAATAATAATATTTAAACAAAATTAGGGCCTTAATGAAACTTTCATAATACACATTTTACGCTATGTACCTTGCAATAAGTTTAGACCCGCATGCCTTTCCCTTTGTGCAATACAAATATTTCAATTTCTTCTTTCTTATCAAAGCAATTGTGTATGACATGTATGCTCCCTTTTAGATATGTATTTCTTTGTTCCAGATTGTTAGGTACTTCAAGAAATATAAATGTTTCTAGTTCTTACTACTATGGAACGCAACTACTTATGACATGTATACCTCCTGTAATACTTTGCAGGGTTCTACACAACATCAGCTTCAGTCAAGCTACTTTATTTGGCTCAGCATCGTCCAAGTTGTACTTTGAAGGGAAAAATAGGTTAAGTATCTACAATAAATTTCCAGCATCTAAGTAAATTTATCATACTACCTTTTTTGCTGCTATAAATTGTTTCTTTACTCCTTTTGTACTTAATCAACATACTGACATCTTTCGTCCACTCTTCTATAGCTAGATGAGAAACATGCAACACACACAACATACTAACAACTTGAAAATAGTAAAATAGATAGCAAAGAAAAGGTAAATACATCAAAGCTCATATGCATAACTAGCAAAATTTGTAACCCCACTCAATGCTACTGTAGCTAAACTTTGCATTTTATTGTATCATCTACTTAACTTAGTTTGATATTTCTACAATTCGATGTCTCACATTAATAGCTGCTCCGAAATGAGTGAATCAATGGGACATCATATTGAGAATTCAATGCAATCAACATCAAGATAGTGAGCCCCAATGTTTATTATCGAGAATATCAACACCTTTGTTTCTCCTTCTAACATTCACTAACTTTTTCTTTCACAACTATAGGAAATCCAAGACCAACAAATATGAGGCAAGTATAATAGAAAAGGATCATGATATCAAATAGTAGTCCACTCTAGTTATGATACATACAACAAGCCAATTGCACTCTCTCTAAACTTCATTTCTCACACTCGTTTTCTTCCCATGTGATAGAGAAATAAATTGTTGAGCAATGCATAGAAAGGCTACACCAAACAACTCCATAGAGCCATAGTATTTATCTGTAATATATGTCTAATATTTTTTCATCTTCAAAAAGATGCAACTACTCAAAAATGTTATTGCTTATCCATTACTATTTTCCATGTACACAATAAAAAATAGAAAAAGCCCATGTTCCACAAGCCTTGGAGTACAAGATGAATGTGAGAATTGAAAGGAAAGGTTATTATTTATACCTCTCCATACAACATCTTCTACTACCCTATCATTTTCTCAATTCACTTTCCTAATATCACCGAAATATATTCTAACACATTGTCTTTGCCTCTCCTTTTAGATGTCTTCAAAATATCAATATAAAAAGTAAAGAAAGTTTTGTGCCACAACATGTACTCAAATAGTAAACAAGCTCAATTTCATTTAGAAAATCAGATTTGTACCATACTCATGTAACTACATTGTTCTCTTTGTCTACTCTTTACAGCCCCTTCATGAATATGCATACCAATAGCAAGCAAAGTACCGCAGCCATTCTAATTATTCCAATCAACTAAAATTTATAACATTTCCAAATTTCTGTATTACTTACACATTACTTGTTGCCTCTTCCATAGACAACTTGAGAATAAATGACCATGCACAACAAAGATTACACTAGACATGGAAAACACAAATATAGAACAAAGTTATGTTGTAAGGAATGGTATCTTTAAAATAATAAATAAATACATTGTTTGGAATATTATATACTACAATATCATTACCTATATATCTATATCGTTCTTCAAAAACATCAGTTTCTCTCTACATCTCATTACTTTCCTTTTCAATTAGGAAGAATGCTACACAAATGATAAGAACAAGTATAAAAATGTATGAAAACATATCAAATAGAATCCAAATTCCTCTCTCTCATATGGTGAAATTGGAAATCATAAGATAGGAACTTCCTCTAAATACAATCCTTCATACATGTGCACCACACTAGAAAATTCTGCACAAAAACTTAAAAAAGTTGAGCTGAAGTAATTGTTCCAAAAGATACCAAACCAATTCCTTATCTAATCCTTGCTTGTAGAGGAGTACATAAAATTTCATCAACCTTACATACATATTATTGGTCCAAAAGATATCTTAACAATTCCTACCACAATCCTTACCTTTAAAGGAGTACATGAATAGTTCATCAAGCTTACAAGCCTCCAATAATTCTTCACAAGGACTAGACTTTTGTTCCCTTTATAATTTGACTTAGTGCAATTCATTTCTTTCCTCTAGCTCCTTAACTCTACCCATCACCACCTTACCCACAGAGTCTCTTACTCTTGCTTCAGATGTTTCCAACTTCTTCTAAAAAACCATATTGAAATAACTCATAAGCTTCCATAAAAATAAAAGACACACAAAATGGTCAATTTAACACTTAGCTACTACATAAAAGGCCTGACCAAATGCTCCACTATCTCCTTCCCTCCCAAAAATGGCCACAAAGAAGTAATTCATAGAAAACTCAACAAGGCGATGTTATACAGCAATTAGCGTTCTCTTCTCTTTTACTTCTTCAAGAAAAGGAAAGTTTCTCCTACAGAGATTTCTGCAATAGATTTGAATTCCTATCTTTAACTTTGTTGCTTCTTACTGCCATTACTATCAATATTCTTTGGCACTTCCACACCTCACCATTTGCGCTAAATAGACCACAGTCCTCATAAACATTTCCTAAATGCTACATTATCCACAATACCCTATTGACTACTAGCAAATTTTGTTGCCCTTTGTTAAAATATATTCTTATGATGTTGATAATAATGATCACTACCAATATAGCTATAGTACTCATGAAAATTAACTCCAAAGCTATCTGTACAAACATTTAATATCCCCTAAAAACAGAAAAATAGTTCTGTACCAACAAACTCTCACTACCTCTTTCCTTTGGTTTGTATGTTTCCGTTTCAATTGAAATGCCTCTTAAGGTTCGCTTCTTCCTGCTCACTAATTCAAATTAAGAATTTAAATGTATTTGTATATATTATAAAACTCACTTAGACATTGTCTTCATCTCGACAACATATTTATGACTACCTTTGTGATCTACCTACATCCTCACATTAATACCATAATAGATAAACACAATTCGAGACCTCTATTTGATCTAGGCTAGATTGGTATTTGAAGGAGAAATATTGGTTGTCTATGGACTAGAAACAAACAAAAAAAAAACTGCACAATACAAAGTAGAGATTTTCCATGTGGACCTTGTCATTGGTAATGCACAAATGATGATTACAATGAACATTAGCAATTCTTTGATAGGCAACTTCTTACCATGGATAATAGTTGGCTCCAACATTCAGATTAGTGGCTTCACTATACAGAGAAAATCTCAATTAGAATGAGGAGATGCTCCTTGATCTATTGCTTTGACATCTACAAGCAAGATAGACATTATCAAATCTATTTGCAAGCAACACAAATTGTTACCTGACATGACGATTCCCCAACTAAAAGATCTTAACTCTACTTATCTAGTTGGCTCCTTTTGTGCTATTGCTAAAAGATACCATAACAATTGTGGGAACCTTAAAGTACATGTAAAAGATGGAGACTCACATAATTGCATGGCCACAGTGAATAACTATACATATCTTGCATTGATATTTCCTCCTACTCTACTACTATGTATTAAATACTAACATCTTTGGTGTTGCTCACTCAACACAAGTTTTATAGGTTTATATTGCAAGCACCTATACAAAATTGTGGACTTCTCTAATCCAACTCATCTCAACATCAAACGTGCCTCTAGTATTATTCAAAAACTTTTTCAAAACTAGTTCTAGAGATAACCAATGCATTCTCCCATCACAGTATTCCTTTATCGAACAACTCAATGATGAGTTCACAAAGAAACACTTGCAAAAAGTTACTAGATTAAACATGCAGACAAGCAACACATGCATCTCTCTATTACAAATATGTACAAACTCTTCCTAAGCTTTCTGCAATGCATTCTAATGACACTTGAATTATCACGTCATAGGTACACTGAAGGCCAAAAATACAAACTTGGAACCCTACGAAATATGTTGTAGTGTTTTCCACCGAAGAGTATCCTTTGATAGTTCAACTGACCTTGATTCTCTGGACTGGACTAACTGTGCACAACCTGCAAAAGACAAATTGTTGTGCACACTACAAAGGCAAAAAGGCAACATTAACTGCACCTTGCAAAGCGATCTTCTCAAGCAACATTTTCTAGAGATCATAGCAATTCCTTATGAGAAATACCAAAAAAAAAAACTCAAAAATGATATATAAACTACGCAAAGTCCAAGTCTATGGTACTTTTACATTGGCTCTCAACAATACCATTCTAAAGATTGTAAGGCACTGATCCCTACGACTCTAAAACTCAAATAATTGACTATAAAGCAATCTGCTAGTCCCAATAGCCAGCTCTGTAAACTATATTTTTCATTACATCACTACGCACAAGACAGTTGCCCCAATTTTTGTATGGCATATAGAACAAGCATTATTGTTTAGTGAACTAAAATGATAAACCTTTTTCTATACATCCTTCGTTTTCCTTGCATTTGATTATCATGGCATATATCTTTAAATGCAAACATGGATCCCGAGATTTTGAATAGTTTTTGGCAGAGTTATTTATCTCTTTGATGTATGCTCTATGTATTGTTGTGCATGACCCATTAATTGTTCAATATCTGAATGCAACTTATACTGACTTTGTTTGTTGTGTGGTCTATTCTACTGTGCATGTCCCATTTTCTATCTAGCACATGGATGCAATTTCCTTCATTGCTTGTACGGAACAATATGGTTTCTATCTAATGTTCAAATTCAGTTGGATTTCAGCCTTTTTGTGGCCGGAGTCTGTGCACTGAACACAAGATCTTACTCCCTTCTATTGTTACCTGATATAATAGATTTGTTGGGATTGATTTTGGTTCATATATTTTATGCAAACTCTTTAATATTAAGTGTCGACCACTCTCATTGCAAAGCTAATATATAGTTTCATATATTTTTTAGCAATGTCATGAGTATGTATGTAATTTAGGAAAACTAAAGAGTGAAATACGGCTTTCAATTGCATGATCTTTTGTCTCTAAACAAAATACTGTATATATCACTGAGAATGAACTATCTTGTATACTGTTATTTTTAATTATAAACTAATTTATGTTCCTTCGGTTGATATCTTCCTGTATTTAAGCTTTTCTTAAATAGTGTATGTTCAGTATGATCAAATGTGACATTATTGTACAGTCCTTGTCTATTCATTATGTATATTCATTTCTGGAGTCTTCGCGTGGCTAGACTATGTTCGTTGTGTGGTCTATGCTACTATGCATGTCCCATTTTCAGTACAATACATGGATGCAATTTCCTTCATTGCTTGTACTGAACGATATGGTTTCTATCTAATGTTCAAATTGAGTTGCGTTTCAACCTTTTTGTGGCTGGAGTATGTGCACTGAACACAAGATCTTATTCCCTTCTATTGTTACCTGATATAATAGATTTGCTAATTTTGATTCATATATTTTATGCAAACTCTTTAATGTTAAGTGTTGACCACTGTCATTTGGCGAGATACTATATAGTATCATATATTTTCAGCAATGTCATGAGTAAGTCTATAATTTAGGAAAACTAAGGGCGAAATATGGCTATTAATTGCATGATCTTTTGTGTCTAAACAAATACGGTACATCTCACTGAGAATGCACACTCCTGTATACTACTTTTGTTTAAATTATAAACTGATTTATGTTCCTCTTAGTTGATTCCTTCATGTATTTAAGCTTCTCTCAAATAGTGTATGTTCAGTATTATCAAATGTGGCATTACTATATAGTCCTAGTCTCATCATTATATATATTCATTGATGGAGTCTTCGTGTGGCCAGACTCTGTTTGCTAAACCTGTGATTCAGTTTAGTTTGAGTCTTTTCATGGCTGGAGTTTGTTTGCTGAACATAGAAGAATTATCACCTTTATATGCATGAACTTAAAAATAAACTACACTCTTTCCATGGGACATCCTTTATCACTATCTATCCCTCTTTTCACAAGGCAGGAACTAACCTACTCTGCGGCTCTTGTTCCAATAGCCATGGATCCTATGAATGCGTTGGGTACAATTTTATGTCGAGAGTTTAAATTTTGGAGATCATTAATTTTCTAAAGAGGGATGTTTAGAACAATTATTTCAATCGAGAGGGAGATCCCATTGTTATAATATAGGTGGTTGTTTCCCTACGAAAGAATGTATAACATTTTAGGCAGTGACGATCTTAATTTGTTCATACACAAGATCCCAAGGGACTTTTACTAGCCAGCGGCTGAAGGATGACTCATATGCTTTGATTATTCAAAAGACATACAAATAATATTTGACTTATCCTACAATAGTGAGTTCCAAACATGGGATATTATAATTTTAAAGAAAACATGGCTTGTTCAAAATTGGCAAACATCTAAAAATGAATGTCCTTTTATTTTAAGGTTTTGTTGTGAGTGTATCTACATTTTTAGTGCATGTGAGATTCTTGACTTATAACTTAAACACTGTAGATTTTATAGTATGATCATAATTGAGTTGCAGTATAACCCATCTCTCATGTGTATGTATGCTTAGGAAATTAAGAGTGCTTGAGGATCTCGCTGCAAACATCACTAGAATGGTCAACCTACCAATCAATAAGGAATGTAGACATAATCCATGATATTCACATCATCAACTACACATTAAGAAAAAACTATATTATGACATTCTTCATAATAAATTGAGCTTTACAGCTCATCAATTTTGTTTTTGATTGAGAGAGGGTAGGGTCTTTATCCCTCACAAAGATACTTCCACAAACAACATAACCAAATACACACATCAAGAAACTTCTAACTTGAAACAACCACAAGTAGAAAAACTACATTGCTAGAAATAAATCCAAGACTTAATTTAAAAATAACTCTTATAAGGCTCTTCCATTATATCTAAACCATATAAAACCCATATCAAAATTTTAATACAATCAACAATAAATGTTATACTAATCTTCATGCCTAGGCTAGTAATATAAAGATTATAACTATTATGATAATAAACCACAATATTTGTGACATGAAGACACTAATGTCGATGCTAAAATGATAGTAAAATATAATATAACTCTATTTACTAACTTATACCCTAATCTAGCATACCTCCTCTAAAATTTGAATAAAATACTAAGATCAAAATTCACAAAAAGAAAAAAGATGAGGTAAGGACCAAAAGTCACATGACAGCCAATTTGAAGAAGATCCCAATTCTTTTATATTCTTTAAAGACACTTAATACATACATATATCCATCACTAGGTATAGATTCAATTTATTAATGAATTACATTGTTAGTCTAAAAAATTAAACCAAAAAAATGGGTATGAAATTGATTTATACTCCTATACGACTTTAAAAAAATGTTCTTATCCTTAAGAATGTTGGGAATTAACAAGTGGGAACTATACTTCTGAGGGGGGGTGTGAATAAGAAGTATTAAATTTTGACCAATAAAACTTTTAACTTCTAAAACATTGCATGCATGAACATATAAAAATAACATGTAAAGTAAATGCATTGATATAAACACTTGACACCGGATATGATTACATAGAAACCCTCCAATGCGAAGGTAAAACTAGGATGGGGATGACACCCACAACTCTTCACTATTGCAGCAATAAAGTTGACTTGTTAAGGTTACATATTTTGACCATTCTCATGATTTTCCTTGTGAAAGGCGTACTCTATTAAAAGCTTACAAGGATTGTTAGATCCTACCCTATTAAAGGATATTAACACTCTATCGGAAGTGTACTTGGATAAAGGATTTACAAAACATTCACTTGGAATGTCAAAATATTAAAGGCTTTATATAATGGCTATCAAACAAACCTATCTCCATAGGATTTCATTCTTCTAATACAATTGTTAGAAAGTATAGTAGAATCTTTGACCTAATTACTTGCAACTACTAATGCTGATTTCAAAGCCTTGTTCTGTCCAATCTGATCCTCACTGATCTACTATGAAACTATTGTGATCTTGATTCACTATTCTACTAACTGATACTGCAATGTTGTCCTTCTTCTAAGTCAATTGACCCCTTTCACTTCCTTCAAACTTCACTAGTATTCTCTCCTTGCATGCATTCTCTTCTTGCATACTCTCTCATACATTACTAAATTATGGGGTTTCAACCTCCTTAAAAAGGTTTCGTGACTTAGGTTTAGGTATGAATCTATGATTGAGATTCATCCATCTTTCCTATTCAAATCTTTCTATTTTCCCAATTGGTTGCATGTTGATTGCATAGAGAATAAAATAGATTCGATCTTATCTTTTAATTCTTCAAGATTTATCCATATGCCAACTTAAAAACAGTTTACATCTTAGTTTTTGAGTGCAAAAACTCTTATGCTGATTCTGTGTTACTCAACACTTACTGGCTATTGATGCTTGGCACATACTGAATTCTGTCTTGCTCGGCACTTGAACTTTTCTCATCATCTAAAACTTGATTGGCACTATCTATTTTCTCGGCATCAGAATGTATTGGCACTGGATGAATTTTTTGGCTTAGCACATATTGTGACTCAGTATCTATATTATACTTGGGATCAACTTAGAAAATTTCTTAAGTGTGTTGACACTCAATTGTCAAAACCAATCTAAGGTCAACAATACTCCCCTTTGACATTAGTGTCAAAAACACTTAACTATACATAATGAAACTAATCTCCTTGAGTTTAATATATATTTTGTTCTGTATATATACAAAACTTCAAAATTATTCAAAATTTTGTGAAAGACTATCTACCTAAAAATTTTGTATCTCCCCTGAGTTGATGTGCCATATCCTTGTAACCAAAATATCTCTGAATAGATTGATGTGCCTTAGTTAATACTCCTTGTCTTCAATGCTAATACTCTTTATCTAATATGTCCTTGTTATGTTCTATTTCTCTCCTTCTCTATTTATTTTATTTCTCCCCGTTTTTATTTTAGCTCTTAGCTCCCCTTTTTATATGTTTCCCTTGTAGTTTTAAGTGTCCAAGCTTCTTAATTTCTCCCAATGTGCCTTTAATTTCTCCCCCTTTTTTGACACTTATGTCAAAGGGTCTTAGACAATGACCGAATACTTTGCCAAGAAGTTCTTATTCACTTCCATTACAATTCTAAAAGCAACATCCTAGTTTTGTATTGCAAATTTTAGGGATTTATTTTGAATGATTGTCTCTACTGCAAGGTGAACTAAGCCATCTAATGTAGAAAGATTGTGATATTTCTTTATCACATTCTCTACATAAGCTAGTTCCTTTTGCAAAATTTCCACATGAGGGGTGAGGGAGGCTTGTATTTGTACCAATTTGGCTCTTATGTTAGCCTTCTTTGCTATTAATATAGCTAATTCCTTTTTAGTGTGAAGCATTGTGTTAAAGTTCTTCTCACTTTGAGCTAGATCTTTGTGTAGTTGCATACTTGATATATCCAAGTTCCTCTCCAAGCTCATGATTCTTTGGCTAGTCTCTTGTGTGAAGATGGAAGGTTCACACAATTTTGAGTAAAATGAGAATATGTTCTCAAGTACTTGCTTCACCTTTTCAATTTTCTTTACCGGTTCTACTTGAGATAGTGCTATCTCACTAGATATTCTTTCATTTACCTTTGTTTGAAACTTCTTTTTTGACCATTCCATTAGCTTCACATTTGTATCATGTTCTTCACTTTGCACCTGGTCAACTATGTTTGAAAATTTCTCCATTGTACGCTTTGTTTCATCAGGTGTCTGCAAGCTAAAAGCCTCTAAAAATATGTCTTTTTTTTCAATCAATGCTTGCCTGTATTTATACTCACTCCTGACTATCTCCTACTTCTTTTTCCTCTCTAGTGCCTCTTGCACTACATTGATTTGATCAATGTTTATAGTTTCATAGTCATACCTATGAATGGCTATTTCTTCATCTAGTGTGGGGTCTCCATAGTGAAGTACCCTTGCAACCTTTGTAGAGCTCGAGCCTAGTGCTGATATTTGAAGTGTTATTACTTCAGTGCTTGGCTTTTGTTGCATTTTTGTTGGTGTCCTAGAGGTTGGTAGATTAAACAAAGTTTGAATTTTTACTTGCTCCTTTTCCTTTGTGGTCTCCTTCTCCTCCTTTTAAGGAAACTTGACAACAAAGAATATAACCATTTCCACATAACCCATAATAGATCTGAAATAAACATGAAACTAAAATCCACATGCAAGAGAATTAGACAATATACCCACAAAATTGTGACACAAGATATACCTTGGGAAACCCTCATTGAGGGAAAAACCCAGCCTCCAAAAGCATCCATCACCATGTATTATTCAGCAAAAATATCATTGCCATACAACCATGGAAGCCTTCATGGCCATAGCCACAACCAAGCAAACTATGTGAACAAGCATGAATCCACACATCCCATGCCATGCTTCCAACCTTCACAAATGTTCCCTTGGCTAACCTGTCAAGCCTTGTCTCGCTCAACTCTTGCCTTTCTTGCTCTTACTCTCTCTACAACAACTACCCTTATGGCTGCTTATATAGTAGCAAGTCCCACAAAAGCACTAAGTGGTATTACATAAACCATGTGCTAAATCCATGTTCTACCTAACCCACTGACCCCACATTTAACATTGGGCATTTAATTCTTTTCCCCAAATATTAAATAATTACATAAAATATTATCACAATGTTACAATACAACTCATCAAGAATATTCCATGGGAATCTTTACATGTTGCATATCCATCTAGGCACAACATTACATAATAAAATAAAATAATAATATTATGCAATTTGTGCAACACCCATTATCTCAACAATCTTCCACTTGTTGTATACATTGCATAGGGTCAATCCGTAGCCACATAACTAAACAAGGGAACAATCCCTCCCAGCACATCCACCATCATGGATCAAAAAACACCAAGTGCTCCATCTTGGTACCCACAAAAAAATCAAAGTATCCAGCATCTCGAACATGAATGATCTCACCTCCTATTATGTCACTCCCACTGGACATACATAGAAGCCATCCAAAGAGAAAACCACCCAACCTGTCGCATTAGAAGATCATAAAATCTTATACTAACTAAAATTCCAAGCACAAAAACCTGATCCAAAGGTAATCACATGTATCCGTAGTTGTCAAAATATCCATAGCTGAAATAGCACCCACAGCAAGTGCCAAACCCATCCAACTATCCATACCTCAAAGGTATAACAAGTGAATCTCATATCAATGACATATCCAATTTGCAACCTGAAATCATAAGCCTCAAGAGCAATACCTAACACATATATACACCAAGAAGCTTCCACTACAAAAAATAATGTCAAATCTATAACCAATCCACTCAACACATCTCAAAGAAGCTAATCCATGTAGTATCAAGGACATCTGCAATATATAAACTGATAGTTTGCAAGAACAACTCTCATAACAAGTCTCCAATAGTCTCCCAAATTCTCCACAACCAATAGAGGAAAGAGATAAGGTAATAACCATGTCATCTCTCACATGACATACATGAGTACAAACTAGTGATCACAATATCTAACCAATCTCAAATCCAATGTAGGCAAAACTAAACATCCAGGAAGATAACCAAGATTGGAGAAACCATGCAAATCATAACCTGTATCATGTCCTTCTACACACACCTCTAGATATAAATTGTGCCAATATGATCTCCTCCATAAAACCCCAACAAGAAGCCTCAACAACACCCAAACCATACCATATAACTAATCATGGATGTAAGCCTCTCACAAGAAGATCAAACTCATAAAACCATTCCTAAACCAAGGAATAACCATTCCTAATCCAAGGAATATGCCCACTATAAAACCATCTCCCAAACTCAACTAGCATAACAACATATGCACATGGAGATAACCAATGTTAAATGATCTCTCTATTGAACCCTCCGGATCTAACTCATGTACCATAGCTCAAGATCCATATCCATGAAAGACAAGGATAAATATAATGCAACTAAGAGAAAATAATCGGCTATACCTCTCAAGTAGAAAACTGCCGAGTAGACCAAGAGTGGGGAATGAGAATGCTCATCAAGATACCCAAGTCTCCAACCAAGACTCATCTAAGAACAATCTCCTCTCAAGTCCATATCAGGTGACTACCCCTCAAACTTTCTGCTGAAACCATCAACCATCCCAACAAATACTTCTCTAATCTAAGAGAAATTAGTGTCACCACCATCTCTAAGTATCCATGAGCACCTGTAAGCAATCAATCTATGCCAACTCCAAATGCAACATAGCAATATCATGAAGTATCCAGCTTATGATCAGTGTACTCAATACCAAGAAACTAAACCATGATCTATGTCAAAGTTCCAACCATGGCCTTAGGAACATAAACATGACAACATGATCTTAACATCTCAACAAAAGAGATACCATGCTCCACATGAACATACTATAACATGTCACAACTCTAAACACGTATCAAGAGTATACCATGACATAATAATGAAACCATCTTCATACCAAGGATAACATGCCAAATAAAAGCATAAACCACACCTTTGCCAAGAACCGTGTGAGTCCTCAAGATGCAACCATCTCCACACACCATGAAGAAAACTATCTCCACATACCAAGAAGAACCATCTCCATATACCATGAAGATAACCAAGAACTCCATGAGTCCTCAAGATCTAACCATCTTCACACACCATGAAGATAACAAGTGCACCATGCAAATGTCAAAGACACTTCTGTAGCAACAAGATCTAAGACAAACCTCCAACATCTACAAACACTCAATAAATATATCAATGACAACAACTCCCACTCAACTGTGGTACCAAGTCACCTATCGCATCATAAAATCCATCTCCTATATGAAGATCCAAACCAAACTAGGAACTAATCCTGCACTATCACCTCATCACTGTCACGAGCTCCTACTAAACCATGTATCCAAGCTATCCATGACATCATGATGAAAATTCCATGCTCTAACCATGAGAATCAACCAAAGGCATCAAACCATCAAAGAACTCAAAGTGCACATCATGAGCTCCTTAAAAGAAACCAAATAACCATGATCCTCAACCAAGAAGATATACCACCATAACTAAATCAAAAAATCCAAGCTAATGAACATCAAGGATGTACCTGTATAACCAATCATGTCATGCCAAAATCCATGACACCATGATCACATCCGTTAACTGAGCATCTATCTCTGAAAGTATCCAACCTGTCAACATAGTCAACCACAATCCTCCACCATGATTGTACCTGGTAACAACATCTCATCCCTTCTACGTGAAGAAAAAATTATCAAATCATGTGACTTAGGGCATAGACAACCCAAATCCAAGCCACCAATTTGAATATGCATCAATAATGAAAGATCAATGGGCAAAGACAACCCATAACCAAGCCATAAATGCAACCTATAAGTATCTAGACCGCTTACAACACTACACAACTTGTAGATCCAACAAGTCATCATACATATCCAAACCAAATACTGATAACCATATCATCATGAGACCAATTTGAAATATGAACTGAGTATACAATGACATCAAATCTTAAATCTCCAATGCCATGAACTCAGAATGTTACCATAGTCAAAATATACCTATAAACTATTCAAATAAATATATTACCAAATAAATCATGCCAAACCTACACCAAATCTAAACCAATGTATAAAGCTCTCCAAGAGCTTTTCGTTGCCTACTTGAAGACCAAAATTCGACTCCGTATGCCCAAGTTATGCCCTAATCCGTGCTCTAAATAAAAAAATCTGATTTTAGGGCTCTTAAAACCTAACAAAATTTCAAAATCATAGAACTAAACTGACACCATGTTGTAGTGCTCTGAATTAGCTTTCCAACGCCTATAAGAACTCTAAAATTCAATATTCTGAGAGAAAGTTATGGCCGTTTTACTAAGACAGTCTTTTTACCATTTTCACTGCAATTTTTCATATTTTTTTTCTGTGACGAAAATTCTGATGAGATTAAATTTGACGGCCATCATGGGCTGAAACTAAAAAAATCTTTCATTTCCTCTGAACATGGCCAAACTAGGGCATATTGTATATCAAAATTTATGGAAACGTCAACCCAGATCGAATGGTGAGGTCTGTTTTTACCCAGGAGGTCATTTATGCAAGCTTCCCCCTAAAACCCTCATTTAAATGAAACATCCAAAAAACTCTTTTGTCCACCAATTTCACATGCCCAAATCCTTTAACATCCCATCATAATAGCAAACCCGAAGCCCTTAGATCTGCAATAAATCATTCATATATCTTGCCCTTTCTTTTATCCTGTCATGCATTCCCATGGATTCAATCTAGGGTTACAATGATAAAACCATAGCTCAGATACCACTTGTAAGGAAACTTGGCAACAAAGAATATAACTATTTCCACATAACCCATAATAGATCTGAAATAAACACGAAATTAAAATCCACATGCAAGAGAATTCGACAACATACCCACAAAATTGTGATACAAGATATACCCTAGGAAACCCTCATTGAGGGAAAAACCCAGCCTCCAAAAGTATCCATCACCATGTATTATTCAAAAAAAATACCATTGCCATACAACCATGGAAGCCTTCATGGCCATAGGCACAACCGAGCAAACTATGTGAACAAGCATGAATCTACACATCCCATGCCATGCTTCCAACCTTCACAAATGTTCCCCTGGCTAACCTGTCAAGCCTTGTCTCACTCAACTCTTTCCTTTCTCGCTCTTACTCTCTCTACAACAATTACCCTTGTGGCTGCTTATATAGTAGCAAGTCCCACAAAACTACTAAGTGGTATTACATAAACCATGTGCAACCTAACCCACTGACCCCACATTTAATATTGGGCATTTAATTCTTTTCCCTAAATATTAAATAATTGCATAAAATATTATCACAATGTTACAATACAACTCATCAAAAATATTCCATAGGAATCTTTACATGTTGCACATCCATCTAGGCACAACATTACATAATAAAATAAAATAACAATATTATGCAATGTGTGCAACACCCATTATCTCAACACTCCTCTAATCTTCCTTGATCAATGATTAGTATCTAGGGTTGTGCACCTTATGCTTGTAAAGTAGGAACATAGGTATCCATCTATCTTATTTTATCCTTTGCTAGCTCATTGGCAGTTGTAGTGACTATGATAGCAGAGTCAACCTTGGCTGATGCATCTTGTATGACTTGATCTTTAGGTTGTCCACTCATAGCTACAAGGATGAATGAATATGTTTCTTGTGTTCCCATCTTATCCCTAGTTAAGTCAACTACTACTTTTTTCAATTCATCAACATTGACCATCACTGGATTGCTACATAATTGGGCTTGTAATGTTGTTTGGTCAAGGATCCTTTTGAGATCCTCTCTAATCAATGGATTTATGTTCTGACCAAAATTTTTAGGAACATCATTTAATTTTATGGTTTTGGTAGGTGTAGAAGTGTCATGTGGAGGACTTGGAGGTGGTAGTTGTGTGTTTTGCACACTTTGTTTTGTTTGCTGCTCATTAGCAGTTGCCATATCACCCTTTTATGTTTCCTTCTTCATTTTATCTACCTTTTCTTTTTCTCCTTCACCTTCCTTTTCATTTTCATCATCCTCTCCATTATTTCTCCCTTCAAAGGGATCTTCTTCTCCTTCTTTTATAGTTGTGAAGCCATAAATTAATTTCCAAATTTGTGTGGACTTTTTCATAACATTCTTAGTCTTATTTTGGAGAATACTAAATGCTATATATTTGGGTGCAAATTTTCTCACACACTTCTTATTTTCCCTTTAGTGAGCTTAGGCATTACTCGAGCCAATGTTGACTCTCTTATTTCTTTCTCCATATTAAGGTAGTAATGCCATTTATTTTCAACAATAGAATATAACTCCTTAGGCATTGAATTATCAAGCTCAAGTGGAGTGTTCTTGAACTTGGCCATCATAGTGTAGATAGATTCTTGAACTATGTTATGTTCTTCTCTACTCAATTTATTAAAATCAATGCCTTTTAAGCCAGATAAGTCTACACTATCTTTAATGTTATTACATACATTTTCTAAATTAGACTTGGTGGTGTGACATACCACTCTAAATTGGCCATTGTCATCAGATTTAGTCCTTTTCTCATCTAATTTAGGAGGTACAATATACTTTCTTCTCAGCTTCTTCTTAGTAGACCTTCCTACTCAATAGCCTTCTTCTTTTCCTGCTCCTTAGCCTCCTTTGTTGCAGTTCTTGTACTTGCCCTTGTAGTAGGTTTTGTTGGGGTTGGCTTGCCTATCTTCTTGCCTTTTCCTTTTCTTTGGCTCTAGCTTGATAGGTGTCTCCTTGGCTTGTTCTTCTTCCTCAACATAGTCTTCTTCGTTTGCATCCTCAACCATGCCTTTTGTTAAGGCAAGTGGCCCTTGGCCCTGTTTTTCATCTTCTTCTTCTTCTACTTTAGTAGTTCCTTCACCAAGTTTGGCCTTTACTTTCTTGACTAGTTGATCCTTCTTCTTTAGGGTTGAAGCAGTCTTTGTCCCCATATCTACTTTGGATTTCACAACATCAAAAGTGCCAAAAGGCTTTGTACTTTTATCAATGTATTCTACTAGCAATGTTGTGACTACTATTGATGCCTCATCAATGTTAATTTCACAACCAAGTGACCTTAGCCATCTTACTCTTGGTATTGCTACTTGGATGTATGTATAATCAATGCCAACCAAGAAACAAATATCATTTATATGTTGATGCACTAGAGATACTAGTATTCTAAGCCTTTTCTTCATAGAGTTCTTAAAGTATTCAAAATAGCTTGTCATTAAGGTTTCAAAATTGGCTTCCATCTACTCTATATACTCATTAACTTGTACTACTATAGACCTATTTGTTTTCCAACTTATTTTAAAAAAAGAGGAGAATTCATCCTGAACATAGAAAAATATACATATCAAAATTGATCCAAAATTACATTGAGCACTCTTGGATCTCCTTATTGCTCCTAGATTTTCCATAATTTGTTGCAGTTGTAGCTCTGCTAGATCATATGTATGATCCTCCCTGACAAGCTTGTATCCTACATCAACTGCAATGCATGGGACACTGTTTAGTTGGCTTGACTAGTAGAATTTATGGGATATTACTCTAATAGAAAATTCTACAAGTGGATCTCTGATTGTGTCTATTGTCATGCCTCTTTTGTTCCACTTAGCCCCAATTTTCTTCTCTATACCTTCCTTTAAATCACTCCTCAAGGTATTTGGTCATTCTAGGGTTGGGTACCCTGTTACTCTATGTATGATTCTCTTTGACAACCTTATAGGTCTACCCTCCAACCATAAGCATCTACCATTAATTTTTCTCAACACTATCCTTATCCATTCAATTTTGAAAATTGCAGGGAAATCTAGGGCATGGGTTAATCCCTTTCTCTCAACAATCTAGAATTCTTCCTTTAATACCCCATTTTCACAAATTTTATCATAAGCTTTCCTAATCTCCATGTCACCTATTGATCCAAATTTTCAATTGTAACATTTTCTAACATCTTGCACCATAAAAACCTTAGGTGGGATAATATATAAAGCACCAGCAGGGTCATTTTTATAAGTGACTTCAAGAATTGGTCTAAAATATAGAAATTTTGTAACTGCATAGCTCGACACCTAAGTAAATACCTTAGATCATCAAAAAAATACTGAATCTTTGCTAAAATCTTTACAAAAGCATCAATCTCTACTTTGAAATAATTTCTATGCTCTTCTCACTCTTAGTCCATGTTTGCAATGACGAGAAATGATCCAAAATGCAACCTTATACCCTTTATTTCATAGCATTTAATTCTTAGTACATGTACAGCTATCCCTTTGGCTTCTAATGAAATTCTACTTTACTCAACCTCCATTGATTTTCCAACACTCAGCATCCACTAGAGTTTCCCTTACTCGACTTCAATAAGAATTTTCCTTTTACTCGACAACCACTACACACTTAGCTTATACTGACTTTGGCATATAACTTGGTATATACTAGGATTTTACTCAACATCTAAGAGCAACTTTCCTTACTAGGTAGCATTGTGAAATTTTTTGAAGTTTTATCCTTGCATCTTTATTCATGCTGATCTAACCTTTTCATTGCTAACTCATTCTAGGAATTGATGTATGATAAAGAATTTAAATATCAGTCCCACATACCTTCTTGCTTAGTTTAAAGAAATGTGACCACTTAACCCTTTAGGTGAAGTGATTCCTTCATTTGATTTGATGCATCCATCTTTCTTCTTCCATGTTTTATTCATCTCTCCTCTATCATCTACCTTACCTTTTCCCTTGTTTGAGTCATAGTTAGGTGCCTTTCTCCTTTTTGGGTAGTGCTTGCTGATGTGACTAGTCTTCAAACAACTAAAGCATCTAGTTTGGCTCAAACATCTATTCTAGCTTCCACTAAAATGTGTTCTTATACAAGTTTTAGGGATGTATCCATACTCTTGGTAGTAGTGACAACTACGTCTTGTATTGTAATCCCAATTATAGGAATTTTCATGTCTTCTTCCTTTGTTTGATGACCATGTGGGCTTGGATCTACATTCAAAAGCTTTATGTCCATACTTCTAACAATTGTAGTATTGTCCTTCAAATCTTTGTGCATGCACTACCCTTGTTCTACATTCATGTGCCTAATGACCTTGTTTTTTGCACTTGTAACAACGTGTCCTATTCTTTGGATTAGCATTCTAACTACTATTCTTGTTCCTACAAACATTAGCTATATGTCCTTTCTTACCTAAAATATAACAAGTGGGTTTGGAGTTCTTACCTTTGTCATTCCTTTGTTTAGTAGTTTTGGATGACTCACCTTCCTCAATACTTGTATAGCCCAAACCTACTATATCTTTACTGGATTAAGGGGATTTGAATAGTTTCTCAAAGTACTTGATGGTTACATTTGGCTTGTTGAAGCTTTCAAAAAATTCCTTCTCTCTATTTAAGTCATTTTGTAGTTGTTCATTTTGCAACTTCAATGTAGTTATTTCAATGTCCTTGATATTCAATTCATGATGGGAATTCATCATTTGGATCAAGGTATCCAACTACATGTTTGAGATCCTAGACAATTCTACTAAATTTTCTTCCAATCTATTTGAAAAAAATTCTTTCGTCTTCTTCAATCATGCCCTTATCCTCAATGGCTTTCTTCTTTTGTTTAGTTACTTCACATAGCAATATTGCCTGTGATTCTTGTTCCAACTTGAGATTTCTAATCTCTTCAACTCGTGCTCGGTTCTTATCCATGAGATCTACAATTGTGGCATCAAACTCACATGAGTTACCATCTACAAATAACTTTGTGGTGTCAATTTTCTTGTATTGAGTGTCATTCTTAGCTATGGCAATCTCTTTCCTTCTCTTTAGCGAACACCTCAAGGCATTTTTGGCTTCATCCAATTGTTGTAGTAGGAGGAGTATATCAATCTCTTGATCATCAATAGTTTTTCCCAACTTGTAGACTTCCATCTCAAGATCTTTTCCCCAAGCTGTAAGGGTTCTCCTGATGACAACTTAGCTCTAATACCAATTGTTGGGAATTAACAAGTGGGAAGTATACTACTGGGGGGGTTGAATAAGAAGTATTAAACTTTGACTAATAAAACTTTTAACTTTAAAAACATTTCATGCATGAACATATAAAAATAACACATAAAGTAAATGCATCCATATAAACACTTGACACCAAATATGATTACTCAAAAACCCTCCAATGAGAAGGTAAAACTAGGGTGGGGATGACACCAACAATTCTTCACTACTGTAGCAATAATGTTCACCTATTAAGGTTACATATTTTGACCATTCTCATGATCTACTCTATGAAAGGCTTGCTCTATTAAAAGCTTACAAAGATTGTTAGATCCTATCTTGTTAAAGGATTTTAACACTCTATCAAAAGTGTACTTGGCTAATGGATTTACAAAACATTCACTTGGAATGTCACCCTGTTAAAGGATTTATATAATGGCTATCAAACCAACCTATCTCTATAGGATTTCATTCTTCTAATACAATTGTTAGAAAGTATAGTAGAATGTTTGACCTAGTTACTTGCAATTTTTTAATGCTGATTTTAGATCCTAGCTCTATCCAATTCAATCCTCACTGATATGGTATGAAACTACTATGATCTTGATTCACTATTTTGCTAACTAATACTGCAATGCTATCCTTCTTCTAAGTCTATTCACCCCTTTCACTTCCTTCAAACTTTTCTAGTATTCTCTCCTTGCATGCATTCTCTTCTTTCATACTCTCACATACATTATTGATTTATGGGGTTTTGACCTCCTTAAAAATGTTTTGCGACTTAGGGCTAGGTATGAATCTATGATTGAGATTCATCCATCTTTCCCACTCAAATCTTTCCATTTTTTTGATTGGTTGCATGTTGATTGCATAGGGAATCAAATAGATTCAATCTTATCTTTTAATCCTCTAAGATTTATCTATATGTCAGCTTTAAAATGGTTTACATCTTAGTTTTTGAGGGCACAAACTCTTATGATAATTTTGTGTTACTCGACACTTATTAGTTACTAATGCTCAACACATATTGAATTATTTCTTTCTCAGCACTTGAAATTTACTCAACATCTACTAGTCACTCAGCATCTAAAACTTGCTTGGCACTTTCTATTTGCTCAGCATCTGAATGACTCAACACTTGATGAATTTTTATCTTAGCATATATTATTACTCAGCATCTATGTTATACTTAGTATTAACATAGAAAATTTCTTAAGTGTGTTGACACTCAATTATAAAAACCAATCTGAGATCAACAAAGAAGTGTTGAGGATGAAAATGAAACATATCGTATGTAGGCACCTTATATAGAGTTACAAATTTGTATCAAAATAAGAAGATATGGTGTTTGAATAGAAAAAAAAGATACAAGTAGTTAATAATCAAACATGTTTAAAATAACTCTAATTTTTTTTGTAAATTCATATCACATGAGTTCAATACATTCTTGAAGGACAAAGGAATAAATAGATAAATTTTTGCACTAGGGGCTACACCACAAAATGAGATAATCGAAAGAAGAAATGGATTAGTCATGTGCTATGAAAGGACACTAATTATGGAAAAGATTATTTCACAAGAATAATGGATAGAAGCTTTAAGTATTTATGCTTATACTCTAAACAAAATTCAAGTCATGTAAGGTACAAACAAAATCCCTTTTGAGCTATGGTATGGCTATACACCTAATGTAAATTATTTTAATGAAATTAGATGTAAGTGTTACATACAAAAATATGCAAGGAAAGGAAAAATTGATGCAAATAGTGATGAATGTACAATCCTTGGATATTCTTCTAAGAGCAAGGCATATCATTTTATGCATTTTAACACTAGAAAAATTGTGGAAAGTGCAAGTTAGAGTTGATGAATTTGCAGAAAAGAATGAAGATGAATGCAAGAAAGAGCCTAAATGTTACATAAATTTTGTCTACATATATGAAGGACAACTTAGTACCTTATCTAAACTAGAGAAGGAGGTTATTGAGCATTAATAGCTAGATAGTGTCAAGAGTGAACAAACAAGCTTTACTGAGCCTTAGAATGCTACTGAGCATCAAGCTATAGAAGCTCAGTCATAGAGAGAAGAAGATGAATGCCAAAGAAAGGAGACCAAACTAAAAAGAAACAATGCTACATTGCAACTAGAGATACTTGCAGATGATGAACGAGATAAACTGAGTGAACTACCACAAATGGAAAGAAGATCTGAACATGTCTTAGCAAAATATGTGATAAAATACCATGCAACCTAACCAAATCATTGAAAATAAAGATGAAAGATTCATGATAAGTAAAGTTAAGAGTGACACATATTTATGTTGAGAGTTTGGAAATAAATTAGTTAAATATTCTTTAGAGAATGAAGATTGGATAAAGACAATGAATGAGGAGATTGATCAAATAGAGCAGAATGAGACATGGACATTGGTACCTAGGCCAATAGATAAGAATGTGATTGGAAAAAAGTGAGTATTGAGAAATAATTTGAATGAGAAAGGTGAAGTCATATGGAACAAAGAAAGAATAGTTTGTAAGGGATATGTATAAGAGGAAGGAATTGACTATGGAGAAATATTTGCCCCATGTAAGGAAACTTGGCAACAAAGAATATGACCGTTTCCACATAACCCATAATAGATTTGAAATAAATACGGAATTAAAATCTACATGCAAGAGAATAGACAACATACCCATAAAATGAAACACAAGATATACCCTGGGAAACCCTTATTGAGGGAAAAACCCAGCCTCCAAAAGCATCCATCATCATGTATTATTCAACAAAAATACCATTGCCATACAACCATGGAAGCCTTCATGGCCATAGCCACAACCGAGCAAACTATGTGAACAAGCATGAATCCACACATCCCATGCCATGCTTTCAACCTTCACAAATGCTCCCTTGGCTAACTTGTCAAGCTTTGTCCCGCTCGACTCTTGCCTTTTGTCTTCTCCTTGTCACTCTCTCTACAACAACTACCCTTGTGGCTACTTATATAGTAGCAAGTCCCACAAAACCACTAAGTGGTATTACATAAACCATGCACTAAAACGATGTGCTACCTAACCCACTGAGCCCACATTTAATATTGGGCATTTAATTCTTTTCCTCAATATTAAATAATTACATGAAATATTATCACAATGTTAGAATACAACTCATCAAGAATATTCCATGGGAATCTTTACATGTTGCATGTCCATCTAGGTACAACATTACATAATAAAAATAAAATAATAAAATATAACAATATTATGCAATGTGTGCAACACCCATTATCTCAACAATCTCCCACTTGTTGTATACATTGCATAGGGTCAATCCGTAGCCACATAAATGAACAAGGGAACAATCTCTCCCAGCACATCCACCATCATGGATCAAAATACACCAAGTGCTCCATCCTGGTACTTGCAACAAAATCAAAGTATCCAGCATCTTGAACATGAATGATCTCACCTCCTATTATGCCACTCCCACTGGACATACATAGAAGCCATCCAAAGAGAAAGCCACCCAACCTGTCACATTAGAAGATCATAAAATCCTGTACCAACTAAAAATTCCGAGCACCAATAACTTGATCCAAAGGTAATCACATGTATCCGTAGTTGTCAAAATATCCATAGCTGAAATAACACCCACAACAAAGTGCCAAACCCATCCAACTATCCATACCTCAAAGGTATAACAAGTGAATCTCATATCACCGACATATCCAATCTAAAATCTGCAATCAAAAGCCTCAAGAGCAATACTTGCCACATATATACCAAGAAGCTCCCACTGCAAAAGGATAATGTAAAATCTATAACCAATCCACTCAACACATCTCAAAGAAGTGAATCCATTTAGTATCAAGGACATCCACAATACATAAACTAATATCCTGCAAGAACAACTCTCATAACAAATCTCCAATAGTCTCCCAAATTCTCCACAACTAACACAAGAAAGAGATAAAGTAATAACCATGTCATCTCTCACATGACATACATGAACACAAACCAGTGATCACAATCTCCAACCAATCTCAAATCCAATGTAAGCAAAACTGAACATCCAAGAAGATAACCAAGACTAGAGAAACCATGCAAATCATAACCTGTATCATGTCCTTCTACACACACCTCTAGATGTAAACTATGCAAGTATGATCTCCTCCATAAAACCCCAACAAGAAGCCTCAACAACACCCAAACCATACCATATAACTAATCATGGATGTAAGCCTCTCACAAGAAGATCAAACTCAATAAAATCATTCCTAAACCAAGGAATAACCATTCCTAATCCAAGGAAAATGCCCAATATAAAACCATCTCCCAAATTCAACCAGCATAACAACATATGCACATGCAGATAAATAGTGCTAATTCATCTCTCAAATGAACCCTCCAAAACTAACTCATGTACCATAGCTCAAGATCCATATCCATGAAAGACAAGCATAAATATAATGCAACTGAGAGAAACAATGGGCTATACCTCTCAAGTAGCAAACTGCCGAGTAGACCAAGAGTGGGGAATGAGAATGCTCATCAAGATACCCAAGTCTCCAACCAAGACTCATCTAAGAACAATCTCCTCTCAAGTCCATATCAGGTGACTGCCCCTCGGACTTCCTGCTGAAACCATCAACCATCCCAACAAATACTTCTCTAATCCAAGAGAAATAAGCATCACCGCCGTCTCTAAGTATCCATAAGCACCTATAACCAATGAATCCATACCAACTCCAAATGCAACATAGCAATATCACGAAGTATCCAGCTTATGATCAGTGTACTCAATACCAAGAAACTAATCCAAGATCAATGTCAAAGTTCCAACCATGGCCTCAGGAACATAAACATGACAACATGATCTAACCATATAAACTAAAGAGATAACATGCTCCATATGAACACACCATAACATGTCACAACTCTAAACGCGTATCAAGAGTATACCATGACATAATAATGAAACCATCCTCATACCAAGGATAACATGCCAAATAAAAGCATAAACCACACCTTTGCCAAAACCCTATGAGTCCTCAAGATGCAACCATCTCCACATACCATGAAGAAAACCATCTCCACATACCAGGAAGAACCATCTCCATACACCATGAAGATAACAAGTGCACCATGCAAATGTCAAAGATGCTTCTGCAGCAACAAGATCTAAGACAAACCTCCAACATCTGCAAATACTCAATAAATATATCAATGCCAACAACTCCCACTCAAATGTGGTACCAAGTCACCTATGGCATCATAAAATCCATCTTCTCCAAACCAAGAAGATATAAACCAAACCAGGAACTAATCCTACACTGTCACCTCATCACTGTCACAAGCTCCCACTAAACCGTGTATCCAAGCTATCCATGACATCATGATGAAAACCCATCCTCTAACCATGAGAATCAACCAAGGCATCAAACTATCAAAGAACTCAAAGTGCACATCATGAGCTCCTCAAAAGAAACTAAATAACCATGATCCTCAACCAAGAAGATATACCACCATAACTGTATCAGAAAATCCAAGCTAATGAACGTCAATGATGTACCTATATAACCAATCATGTCATGCCAAAATTTATGACACCATGATCACATCCATGAACCGAGCATATGGCTCTCAATATGTCCAACCTGTCAGCATAAAATAGGCAACCACAATCATCCACCATGACTGTACCTAGTAACAACATCTCATCCCTTCTACATGAAGAAAATAGTAAATCGTGTGACTTAAGGCATAGACAACCCAAATCCAAGCCACCAATTTGAATATGCATCAATAATGAAAGATCAATGGTCAAAGACAACCCATAACCAAGCCATAAATGCAACCTGTAAGTATCTAGACCGCTTACAACACTGCACAACTTGTAGACCCAACAAGTCATGATGCATATCCAACCAACCACTGATAACCATATCATCATGAGACCAATCTGAATATGAACTGAGTATACAATGACATCAAATCTTAAATCTCCAATGCCATAAACTCACAATGTTACCATAGTTAAAATATATCTATAAACTGTTCAGATCAATATATCAACAAATAAATCATGCCAAACCTACACCAAATCTAAACCAATGTGTAGATCTCTCCAAGAGCTTTCCATTGACTACTTGAAGTCCAAAATCTGACTCTGTATGCCCAAGTTATGCCCCAATTCGTGCTCAAAATAAACAACATCTGACTTTAGGGCTCACAAAACTTGACAAAATTTGAAAATCATAGAACCAAACCTACACCATCTTGTAGTGCTCTGAATTAGCTTTCCAACGCTTGTAAGAACTCTAAAATCTGATATTCTGAGAGAAAGTTATGGCTGTTTTACTAAGACAGTATTTTTACCATTTTCAGTACGATTTTTCATTTTTTATTTTTTTCAGTGACGAAAAATTCCGACGGGATTAAATTTGACGGCCATCATGGGCTGAAACTAAAAAAATCTTTCATTTCCTTTGAACATGGCCAAACTAGGGCATATTATATATCAAAATTTATGGAAATGTTGACTTGGATCCAATGGTGAGGTCTGTTTTTACCCAGGAGGTCATTTCTACAAGCTACCCCCCAAAACCCTCATTTAAATGAAACATCCGAAAAAATATTTTTGTCCAACAATTTCACATGCCCAAATATTTTAACATCCCATCATAACAGCAAACCCAAAACCCTCGGATCTGCAATAAATCATTCATATATCTTGCCCTTTTTCTTTTATACTCACATGCATTCCCATGGATTCAATCTAGGGTTACAATAATAAAACCATAGCTCTGATACCACTTGTACGGAAACTTGGCAACAAAGAATATAATAGTTTTGACATAACCCATAATAGATTTAAAATAAATACGGAATTAAAATCCACATGCAAGAGAATAGACAACATACCCATAAAATGAGACACAAGATATACCCTAGGAAACCCTTATTGAGGGAAAAACCCAGCCTCCAAAAGCATCCATCATCATGTATTATTCAGCAAGAATACCATTACCATACAACCATGGAAGCCTTCATGGCCATAGCCACAACCGAGAAAACTATGTGAACAAGCATGAATCCACACATCCCATGCCATGCTTTCAACTTTCACAAATGCTCCCTTGGCTAATGTGTCAAGCTTTGTCTCGCTCGACTCTTGCCTTTTGTCTTCTCCTTATCACTCTCTCTACAACAACTACCCTTGTGGCTGCTTATATAGTAGCAAGTCCCACAAAACCACTAAGTGGTATTACATAAACTATGTGCTAAAACCATGTGCTACCTAACCCACTGACCCCACATTTAATATTGGGCATTTAATTCTTTTCCCCAATATTAAATAATTATATGAAATATTATCACAATGTTACAATACAACTCATCAAGAATATTCCATGGGAATCTTCACATGTTGCACGTGCATCTAGGTACAACATTACATAATAAAAATAAAATAATAAAATATAACAATATTATGCAATCTTTGCAACACCCATTATCTCAACACCCCAATTGCAAGGTTATAAGGAGTAAGAACATTGCTTCCATATGCTACTTATAAAGGATATATGATATATCAAATGGATGTGAAATATAATTCTTTGAATGGAATTTTGGAGGAAGAGATGCACATTGAGAAACTTGAAGGATTCGTTGATCCAAGGAATAAGAGCATGGTGTGTAAATTGTATAAAGAATTACATAGTTTGAAACAGATCCCTAGAGCATGGTATAAGAAGTTACACACTTATTTGGTGAAAATTGGTTTTGCAAAGCCTAATGGTAATAGTAGTCTATTCTTGAAATGTAAATCTAAAAGAAATTTATTGTTGGGTGAAATTTTTGTTGATGATATCATATTTGGAGG
Source organism: Cupressus sempervirens (assembly GCA_028749045.1). Classification (NCBI taxonomy): domain Eukaryota; kingdom Viridiplantae; phylum Streptophyta; class Pinopsida; order Cupressales; family Cupressaceae; genus Cupressus; species Cupressus sempervirens. Next base: position 193,962,060 of record CM053793.1, on the reverse strand, counting down.
ACATGATTGAGATGAAGAAAAGATTTGAACTGTCAATTTTTGGGGAGCAAAAGTTATTTGTAGTTTGCAAGTTTATAAAAGATGAAAGGTATGTACATTATTCAATCAAATTATATCAAGGAAATATTGAAGACATTCAAAATGGAAGATTCAAGACTAGTTGGAACATCTATGGCTACTGGATATAAAATTTCAAATAATGGTAATTTTTTTGAGTGAGTTAGACATGATATTGATCAATGATGAGAAAATTTCTATTTGTTGTTCATAGAAAATAAGATATTCCATTAGTTATTGGTATTTTTGCAAGACTTATTTCTAATCCTAAACAAAATCACTTGATGGCTATGAAAATTATACTAAGATGTCTGAAAGGAATAGAAGTCTATGGATTATAGTACAAGAAGAATGAGAAGTTCGAGCTATAACTTTACATAGATGTTGATTGGGTTGGAAATAGTCATGAAAAAAAGAGTACAAGTGGAGGACCTTATTTTGTAGGAAAAAAAATTAATTTTGTGGGCAAGTAAGAAGAAAATTTATATTTCTCAAACCATAATAGAGGCTTATAATGTTTCTGCAATAGTTAATTATTCAAATATTATCTAGATCAAACAATTGTTGAAGGGTATGAAGAAAGATATTATTCAACCTTTTGTAATATATTGTGATAACAAAAGTGATATAAACATATCTAAGAATCATTTGATGCACAAAAAGAAAAAACACATTGCAATCTTGAGTATCATCACTTAACTGAATTGGTGCAAGAAAAATAAGTAAGATTGGAATATGGAAAGTAAAGGAGAAAATAGTTGATCTATATTTGCTAAGGCATTACCTAAGGATGCATTTTATTATCTAAGAGGTAAATTAGGGGTTATTTCCCTATTTTATACTAAGAATAAATGTAACATTGCATCTAAAGTTATGACCAAAATATATTACACATTGATGCAGAAGGTCACACTTTAGGAGTTGCTTAAAGATGTTAAGAGTTGTGAAAAGATAGAGAGAAGCATTAGCTCATGAGGCTACAAGTCTTGATGAAAAAGGGAGTGATTATGCTAAATTTTAGTCAATAAGTGATAAAAATGAATGATGTGTTAACAAGTGATATGAATATAACATGAAATGGATGATGTGTTTAACATTGTTTTCAAAGAGGGAGGGATGTGTTATAATTACCATCCAATATTCACAGAGAGATATGTATGGTAGTTAAGGGAGAGATGTTTTGTTAACATCAAGCTACAAGAAGAGATGTCAAAGAGGGAGCCAATACAATCCATAATACAATTGGTGTCAAAGATCCATATGGTTGTATGGATCTGAATCAAAATGAAACTAAGGACATTAATACATACTAAATACAGAGAACACATAGGGAAATGAAAGTGAATACCATGACAATACTTTTGGATTGTATTGTAGCTAAAGGTGTTTCTATCAATTCCAAAGAGGGAGATTGTTGGAAACTAAAATTTGAATAATTGTTACATGTTGGTATTAATATAAAACCTCATTTGTCAAGGTCAAGGTCCACTTTGACCTAGGTAAAGGTCAAGGCCATCTTTGACCTAAGTCAAGTATGAGGTCAACCTTGACCCATGGGTTTAGGACCCCTGGAAAATGAGCCAGAAGGGGAAAGCAGTGCCTGGGGAGGCCCAAATAGAGCCCTAAACATGCACAGAAGATGGGAAGGGGGCAGAAAATAGGGGACAACTTGATGAAGGTCCAAAACATCCCCTAAGGAGGGCTAAACATTCTTAACATGGAAGTGTTCCCATTTTAAGATGATACATACATACATAAATACATATGTACACACACACACACACATAATTTGGAATACAACCTCCTAAATGTACTTTTATGCCTATGAATCATTACCATTGTACTCATTCATAAAGTTTGAGGAATTGGAGATTTGCAATAGATTTGAGACTTGCATAAAATCTCATTAAAAACATGGAAAGGAATGTTTCTACTTATTTTGCCAGAGAATTTAGACAAACTTGGGAGGCGTCAACTAGTACAAATAGTAACATGAATAGAGTCTTGCTACTATTCTATCTCTTCTATGTGTCATTTTATTATTTGTCTAGCTCAAAAATATCTTCATATAAATCTCCATTAGCCTTCCCAAATGTGAATGACCAAATTGAAAATGTACCTAAATATAATAGTAGATACCAATTATGGGTGGCTAGCCCAAGAATCTAACCAAAAGTTAACCTTTTCACCATTATGAACTTCTCACATGGTATATGATGTGATAATATTCCATGATTGAATAGGGAAGTTCCACAAGGATGAACAAGAAGGAAAATTTGCAATTGTGAATATTCTTGACCCACTGGAGGAATCTAGATATTAAATCTACAATATTTTTACCCAAAGTGTTGAATGATAGGTATACATTCAGAAGAAAATCTTTGCACCAAAAGCCCAATGTCTACTATTCAATTCATAAAGGCCCACAACACCTTCCATCTTCCCAATAGACATATTTTTGAGAGAAACTAAATGAACTCCTTTTTTTTCAGTCTATAGTCTCCCTCCACATGAAGTTGGATATGGTATTTTTATTTGTTTAGCAACTATAGTAGGGATTTAAGAAATGACAAAAAGTAGTTTGGAATTTTTGCTAAACAAGTATTAACTAACATTAGTCTTTCTAAAAGAATTAGCCACCTAGCTTTCTGTAAGGATGTTTTAGATTTAAGTCTTTGAATAAAGGAATCCCAATATTTGATTTTGTTCATGTGCATGAAAAAAGAAATCCCCAAATAAGAACTTGGCAACAAGGCCTCATTGAATACTAATAGACAAACAATACTATGCTTAAGAGAATCCTTAATATAGAACACAAAAGATGAGGACTTGCTTAGATTAGTTAGTTGGCCTGGAATTAATTATTTCATGTGTTGCAGAAATAGATTTGCTTAGGACAAAGAGAAATGGGGACAAGGGGTCGCCTTGTAATTCTATTATTTATCTAGCGAACAATGTTCAACATATAAATCTCCATTAGCAACTAAAGTAATAATGCTAAACACAAACACTATTTTTGACAAACTCAACATCAAAGCCATTCTAGCATAATTCATATCTTTCTATGTGATTACCACAACCAAATCTTACAAGTAAGGCATATCAATACATGTCAAACTGTAAGATGTACTTTAACATTGATATAGGAGCATCCTTGGTTGGCTAGCAATCCTAAATGCTGGGTATTCTACATTTTGAGTTCGAGGAGTCAGTGAGTGAAGAAGTGTTACTTGGTCAATACTAAGTTGTTCATGGTTTTTGTGTTAATCGAGTGACTCAATTAATGAAGAAATTTGACAAAGCTTGGGAATTTGGAAAATACTATAAGATTGATTTACATTGGGAAGATCGACAATAGTATTTATCAAGTTTCTTGCTCTGCGAAGGAGGACTCTAGTGTGTATTGTGGTTCAATTTGCACTGCTGAGGTTAGCTTGGTTTGTATAGTTTGGTTGTAGTGTTTCCCAAGTTGGCACAGTCAATGAGGGGACTTGGTTATGCTTAGTGAGGAATGCTGATACTTGGTGTGGTTTCTTCGACACTCAGTCATGTCTTGATCTCTATGGTGCTTAATTTAATTTTTGTATTTAATTTTTGTTATTTGGTATTTAATATCTATTAGAGGTTGACTTGTGTCTCAACATGTATTTAATGTATGGGTTCATCTTAATTTTTATTGGGTTAGGCTAACTTGTGGCTTAGTGGGTATAAGTAGGGGGTTCTTGTGGAGTCTCAAAAAAATGATTCATCTAGCTTGAAGAAGAGGATGTGGCAGAGGAGAAAACTCTAAAAAGCTAGTAGCTAAGGCTTAGGAAACAAGGAGATTGCTTAGTGGGCTTGTGAGAACAAGTTTAGATCTTCTTTGGAGGTTTCTACCAGATTGTGTATCTAGACTAGCTAGGGTTTGAATTGGATCTTGAGGGATCTTGTAGAACTATTACTTTCTTTGTATTTGGTTGTAACCAGAAAGGCCTTACAACCTTGCACATTGCATGTAATTAGTTATTTTATGAATAAAGAGTTGTGATTTAGTATTAGATCTTAAATTGTTGTTGTGTTTCTTCTTTGTGGTTATTTTATGGAGGCTAAGATACCTCCTTTGGGGATTCTCCTACCTTGCACTATGTCAAGTGGTATCAGAGTGAAACTTTTCCTGAGTATGTAGGCAGATTTCCAAAGTTGAGATAGTTTGCACCAAAACTTGGGTGAAGACTAATCTTGTGGAGCTGATTGATTTTCAAGATTTGTGGATTTATTTCTTTGGGTTTTTAAATGATCTTGGAATATTCCTCCAAGAACATTGGCCCCTAGGGCGATTGATGATCTTTGTGATGCTGTGGAAATGAGGGTCTCAGAGAAGATGGCATTGATGAAGAGTGATATTTTTGTTGAGATCATAAGTTTTATGGGTGGTGTACCTTAGCATGTGGGTACTGAAGATGGTTATGAGGGAGTTGCTAAAGATCGTTAAGTTTCTAGATCGAGTGGTGAGGATAGAAGTCATCATGTTGAGAGACCTATTGGAACGAGGACTAGTCAATTTTCTAGACCTAGATCTTAGTTGAAGCTGAAGCATAAGACAAAGGTTTCTAATTTCTTTGGTACTTTGAATCTTGAATACTTAATTGATTAGATTGGTGAATTTAAAGAATACTTTGGGCTTGAGGATATTGAGGATCCACTCAAATTAAGGTTGGCACAAACTAAGTTGAAAGGACATGTTGTTATTTGGTGGAAAGAGCTACAAAGAGACAAAGAGCAAGAAGGTGAAATTAAGATCACTAGATGGAGGTTGATGGTTACTAAGTTGAAGGCTAAGTTCATTCTTGCTAATTTTGAACTTGAGTTGTTCAAGAGGTTGCAAAATTTAAAGCAAAAAGATATAACTATGAAAGATTATATTGAAGAGCTCTACAAGCTGTCTATTCAATTTGGGCATAGAGAATTGTTACAGAAGGTAGCTCTGTACATTAATGGTTTGAGAGTCCATATAAAAGATGAGGTTGGTATGTTAAAAATTGATTTAGTTGAGGATGCTTATCAGTATGCCTTGAAGGCAGAAGATAAGTTTAAGAGGAAAAGTCAAAGTAATTCTAGAGGGAAGGAGAAGCAAGATAGCTCAGAAAAAGATAAAACAAGTGTAGAAGATGAACGAAAACCTATTGAACAGAAGAGAAGGATAGGTAGAAGTGAGTTTAAGGGTACTTGCTATAGATCTAGTGAAGTAGGAAACATATCTTATGAATGTTCATAAAAGGCTGGTGTAAAAAGAGATGCTATTATGAATGAGGTTGAAAACCCTACTAGTGAACTTGAGCAAGGAAAGAATTTGCTCAAACAATAAGTACTAGTTGGTTAGAGGACACTAGAATCTTGTTTGATGAGTAATTTATTCAGAACTTGTTGTAAGTCTTGTGGTAAAGTCTGCAATGTGATTGTTGAAGGTGGTAGTACATACAACCTTATTGCTAAGGAGATGGTTTAGAAACTTGGTTTGAGAAGAATGAGACATCCTTTTCCTTATAGGATTGGTTAGTTGCAAGGTGAGCATGCTTGAGAATTGAGGGAGCAATGCCTTGTTTATTTCCACATTGGGAAGTATAAGGATCAAGTGTTGTGTGAGGTTGTGGACATGGATAATTGTCATTTTTTGGTTGGTAGACATTGGTAGTATGATTGTAGCACTGTGCATGATTGTGTCAAGAATGTGTTTACAATTGTAAAATGTGGATGAAAGCATTCTCTAAATTATCCTTTGTAGAATAAAGAGCTCATTAGGAGGAACCTGAGTAATCAAAGCCAAGTTGAGTTGAAGGATTTTAAGAGGGTTAGAGATCAGTGTAGAAGGAAGACTTATAGCACAGCAAGGATGGATGTGAAGAAGCAGAAAAACAAGGGAAAGAGTGTACAAGTTGAGGGCTTGGAGGATATGTATGTGAAGAACCAATTTTGGATTTATGTGCTAAATTGTAGAGTATGTTCTTCTAGCTATTGAGAACATCTTTTTGAACTTGGGGGTGTCTGATGCAGGAGCATCCTTAGTTGGCTAGCAATACTTCATGTTGGGTATTCTAGCTTTTGAGTTGGAGGACTCAATCAATGAAGAGCTAGTACTTAGTTGATACTAAGTTGTTCATGGTTGCTGTGGTAACCTAGTGACTTGGTTAATGAAGGAATTCGGTGATGCTTGGGGCAATTGGAAGACATTATAAGCTCATTTTACATTGGGGAGCTTGACAATAGTGTTTCTCAAGTTGTTTAGTTTGGGAAGGAGGAACTCAACGTATATTGTGGCTCAATTTGCATTGGTGAACTCAACTTGGTGTGCATAGTTTGGTTGAAGTGTTGCCCGAGTTGATTTGATCAATGAGGGGGATTGGTTATGCTTTGTGAGGAATGTTGATATTCGGCATGGTTTCTCTAAAACTCAGTCATGTCTTGGTCTTTGTGGTGCCCGAGTTGTCTATAGTATGAGCCGACCTTAATGTTTATTTTTTGTTATTTGGTATCTAATATCTGTTAGATGTTGACTTGTGGCTCAACATGTATTAAATGTATGGGCTTATTTTAATTTGTATTGGACTATGTTGACTTGTGGCTTAGTTGGGTATAAGTAGGGAGTTCTTGTGTAGACTTAAAAAAAAAATTCATCCAACTTGGAGAAGAGAATGTGGTAGAGGAGCGAACTTTGAAGAGCTTGTAGCTAAGGCTTGGGAAACAAGGAGATTGTTTGATGGGCTCGCGAGTACAAGTTTAGATCTTCCTTGGAGGTTTTTACCAAAGTGTAGATTTGGACTAACTAAGGTTTGCATTGGATCTTGGAGGATCTTGCAAAACTATTACTATAACAATGCAAGAACGATTACTTGGATATTAATAATTTGTGCGGTTAATTTTCTTCTTATTGAACTTTCTCCTTCATAACCAATTGACTGATTATCTTCACAAATCCTTATCTCTTTTCAGGAAGCCATTTGGAAAATAATCTGACTTATTTGTTCAAAACATTCTGCTATTAGAAATCAAAATTGTGGAAATGAGAACTGCTTATGCATAACTGGGTATTTATGAAATTCTTCATGAAATCTCAATTTTTGTTTAGCAGGTCTGTATGTCTGAAGTATAAAGCATGCAACTCAGACTTCGCAATGTCAAATGGGAGGATGATTTGCCTCAATAAGAATTAATCTTGCAATGCAAGTAGTTGATTCAATATCAAAGAAAGAACTAAAACTAGGATTTCTGAGAATGTCGAATGGATTGAGCCCCAAGTTTTCGCATCCCCTATATTGGCAGACATATAAGTATGACTCCATTTCAGTGTAAACACAGAGAAAGACATTACTTGGAAAGTCAATGTTTCCATTGTACATATTTTTAAATAGCTCCACATACCCAACCGTTGTGTAGAGATGCTAAAAAATAGGTTAAAACTATATGATAAATTGAACATGGTGAAAAATACTTTTTCCTATTGATTACCAAAAATACAATTGTTTCATAAAGTATACCAGTAGTGTGCTTTAGAATGGGTGTTAGAAATAATTATAATGTTCGTAGATGGGGCACTCTGTAAAGGGCATTATTTTTTCAGGAAAACTTTTTGATTGGGACTTATTAATGGTAAGGTAATTAGTGGGGTACGTTATGTTAATGGGATTTTAAATTTTATGATAAGAATAATAATACTATAATAATTCAATCATGAAATTGTATAATATCATTGTTGACAAGTCATTATTGTAGTAAATACAAATAATTTTTTATTTTTGTCTATTATAAGAGTCTTTATTTCAGAACACATAAAAGCTACATTGTTTTTTTTCATTTATAACAATGTAGTGTAAATAAGTTCACAAATTGTTATATTCACTTCTAAAGAATTATAATCAACAAAATTAGAAAGTATTGTAATTTAGTAGTAAATTTGTGAAATATTGAATAAATAATAAAATTTCTTTCATATTTAAATATTTTCATTTGGAATATAGAAGATTACTACTAATATTCAGATAAAATGGTTAAGATATCAATATTTTAATACAAATAATACAATAGAAGAAATTTTAAAAGACACAAGCAAATTTTATTAATACCCAACATTATTAAATTTCATTCAACTCCATAAAAGTAGAAATCTCTAAGAATAGAGATGCAAATCTATTTTAACATGCGCCACACTGAAACTCTTCCAACGAAATGTCTGATTTTTAATTTAAATTACTAAATATTCCAACATAGAAAACAAGTTCTGGGTTACGTTGTTGGAGAATAAAAGTAAAGGTAGAACCTGGAGATACGAGAATTGATTGTCTACTTCTCTTAGTCTATCATAGCCTATGCAGAGCTATGTGAATGGCCTTCTTTCAAAGATGATTCAGTTGAACAGCAGTATGATTTACTATACTTTACGCAGCAGTAATTTGCACAGCATGTGTTGCCTCCAATGCGGCCACAACCACGCAGATTGTCAATAAGGGAGCTTTGCTGCAAATACAATGAAATTTCAGGTTCAGATTATAAATAATTGTCGGCCAATGTAGAGAATGACTTAGCATAATAATCCGATATGAAATTTATCAAAATATGAAGTGATCGCATAACAGAAGAACCCTGGGGAAGAATACTTTATAAAATTCCTGAAATTTTGAAGCTGCTTTAACAACATTTTTTTTCACAATCAGCGATGAAGATTGTTGGACAAATAGTCATAAATGGAATAGTAAATACAAATATTACCGTGGGCTAGAGATTACAGAGATCTTAACTGACCTTAACTTTCGTTGGCTGTCTGTTGTTAACAGTGATCAGAGAAGGAAAAGGCTACCAACAGAAATGCAATCACAAATGCAGATACCAATCTTGCGACCCATTATTATATTATCACAGACGTCTTAAAGCAACGTTGGAATTTATGGCAATTGTGTGGAGTACTCAAATTACAAAGGGACTGGTTTATTCCGTGAACAAGTTTTTCAAGTTGGTCTTCGGTATGTGAATATGTATACAAAATGTTGACTTGAATAGAGACAATGTCACAAAGTTTTACTTGCTCATTCAATAGAGAACAAAAGAAATGTCATTAAATACTTTTTTAATTAAACGATAAATATTAAAATGTAGATTGTAATCTATAAGACTCTTACTTCCAGTTAATTCTATTTGTAATATCTAATATATTTTGATATTTATACTTTTAAATTTAATCTTTATTTAAACAATTATAAATGATGGAGAATCAATAAAAAATTTCTATTATTGTTTATTTTTTACTCAATTTAAATAGTTTATAGTGAGGATAATTATTTTATTAATTTATTATATAAATAATAGTTGTTATTTTTATTTATTTATTAAAGAGATGATGGTTTTGAAGAAATCAAACTTCTTTACACAAACAAATTAGCAACTAAAAAATCTAAACACAAATCAACCATTCAGTAAAAAAGGACTAAAAAACTTCAAAACAAGAGAACCAAACCTCAAATGAATTACAAATTCTTTAGCAATTATTATTTGTTTTGTATAATTACATCATTAAATCTATGAACCTTACTAATAATGTTGTCAATGGGGGTGATCCCCATGTATCTACTTCATAGTGTGGTCATAGATGAGAACATGATTTCCATCATCCCTTTCTCCATGACTTTACTTTCCTTGCACATTTCACACTCATGGAGGAACAAAATGGCCTTGAAAAATGCACTCAGAACTTTTTTCACCATCTAACTTCTTCAAACCCATAGTAGAGTTATCCATGACAATTTTACTAACAACAATAACTATTCGAATAATACAGTAATTTCTTAATAATTACATCATTTTGATTTAGTTATTAATGATTTAATTATTAAGTCACTTATTATCTCTAGTTTACTTTAGCTAAACTTTAAGCATATAATAATTAATTATTTTATTGATTATTATCATTCACCCTAGGTTTTACCTAATAGGGTTTTGATATACTTTTGTAATTTATTCATTCTTTTTTTTTATTATAGCAATCTCCTTTTTTGCTCATCAAGAATGTCTCATCTATGAATCTAGGAATTCTGACATCCATAGCTTTTAGCTTCTCTCTTTCTATGATAGGTGTTTGTATGTAGGTGATTCTTGGGACCTATAAGGTTGATCTTTTATCAACTTCAACATCATATCAAAGCTCCATATCTTCATGCCCTTATTCTGTTTATGAGAATATTTGCTTGGCTTTCAATTATATCTCTTTTTTCCAAAGGGTTTTTGGTTCTTCAGAATGATTTTTTTCTAAGTATTTTCTGTGAAAATAGGGGGTGCTTAATTTCAAGAGAACTTTGAAGCCAAATAGACCTCACGATTGGATTCAAAAGGCGCCAAAATCCCCATTTTCATATAAGAATTATAAAATTTGGACATAGTTGGAATTTGAGGCAAAACAATATTGCTTCTAGATTGGGCACATTTCCTGAGGTGATGATTTTATCATTTATAGTATGAAAATTTTGATTTTTAGCTAGAAAATAATTTTTTTTGGCATGCATATCATTATTTTTTGGTTCATAGATCAACATTTTTTTGGCATACAAATTGAGATATTCAACACACAATTTGATATGTTTCATATGGAAATCAAGATTTGATGTATGTAAATTGAGGTACTTTTGCATGAAAATCAATGCATTTGGCATGGATCTTGAGGTTTTTTTTGTTTTTCTTTTCCATCACTTTTTTGGCATAGGTTTAGTTTTTTGGCCATAACTTACTCATCTGGACTCCATGTTTCACAAATGAGATATCATTAGAATGCTGAGTGCAAGCCTGTTGTGTTGGTGCAATTTATTTGGAATTTTGATGCTATTTGATTTCTAGTTTATGCATTCAAAGTTATATATTTTAGTTTTCACTCTAGGAGACATATCTTGAGGCATTTTACTTTATAGATTCCCTCCCAAGCACATCACATTCAGTTTCTAGATTCCCTTCTAGGTACAAAAATCAAATTTTTTACTACAAATGATTTGTCATGGGTTGTACCATCTCTTGTATCAACCTTTTGTCTCTTTTGATCTTTGTTGACATATTTTTGTATTAATTTTGCAAATGCACTAAGACAAAGTGCCACTCTATTGCATTTTAGGATCTTGTACATCTTTGTGGTTTTTTGTACTCAAACTACATTATAAAGTGCCTTGGGGAGTTTCACGTTGGCCATATTTTCCATCTTCCTTTTTCAACTGAGTGTTGCTTCCATGATATTAGCTTATGATGTGTCAATGACATGTGCCATTATAGGTGTTTGCACTTCTTTTGCACCCTCAATGTTCCTAGTTCTTCTCTTTGTAGGAGATATTGCATTTAGTTTTAGTGTTCATGTCTCACCTCTTACCATTATAGAGGGGGTTATGTTAGTTTTGTTTCTTTCTTGGTTGATGGAGTGAGCTATGTATTCATTATTTGATCCTATGTACTAGGTAATTATAATTGCTAGATACCTATGCACTTAAGTGAGATGAATCATTTACCATGTGTCTTTCATTCCTATTTTTTGAGGGCACAAAGACACCTTCCATCTTCAATTGATCAACTCTTTAGAATTATTCTTCTCTACCTAGTACTGTGCTATATAGTGGAGGTTCTTTAGATCAATAGTTTGGTAGTGTTTACAACTACATGCTTCAATGGTGTTCTTCATGATCATCTTCTGATCCTATCTTCTAGGACATTCCCTAGTGTGGAGGCTTCTTTAGTCCTTCACTAGTTCTTTCAACATCATTTCCATCTCTTTTTAAGACCATTAATTTGTCTTAAATCACATCCATAGTGTCATACACATTAAAAATTCATTACTATAGATATTTGTTAATAACCTTAATACCTATGATTTTCGAGACTACGACTAAATACAAAAATGTGTCGACTAAAACTAGTGTTTTGCAAAAAGAGGGGTACAAATTTATTAAGATAGAAAGGAATACAACAGGGAGAGCTCAACAAGGAGATCGATCCTAAGCAACAAGATCATCAAATTCTTGCACCATCTCAAAGGACAGTTGCCTCCTATCCCTAATATTCCAACCCGGATCATGACTAGAAGCCCATTTGGCTAAACAATCAGCAGTTCTATTCCATTCACGAGGAATATACGTGAACCTAATGAACTAAAAAGAGGAAGAGAAGAAAATTATTTGCTTAACAATAGTGGCCAGCTACCAACTAACATCCTCAAGCTCTTGCGAAGAAAGCATGTTCACCACCACCTGGGAATCAGACTCACAGATAATCTTACTCCATCCCCGCAAGAAACACTGTTCCATAGCATATAAAATAGCCTGAGCTTCCATGAGATTGTTAGTGTAATCACCCTTATGAACTAAGAAGAAAAATTTAACATCCCCAGCACTACAACGATCCACTCCGCCAATACCAGTAGGACCAGGATTCCCATAGGAAGAACCATCAGTGTTAATTTTTAGAACTCCATAAGGAGGAGGAGTCCAGTGCCCATCCCGGTTAACCCGACCCTTCCTCTGATGGTGAAGCTTCCTGGACATAGAAGGAAACCTATGAGCTGTAGCCCCATCCTGAAGATGAAAATTGAGGTGATTACAGATAGCAAGATCAACCGGATCCATACCCCCATCAAGCTCACACTTCACAAGAATAGTTTCCTGAAGGGAATGTGATATTTTCCACCAAAGATGCAAAAAACCAAGCCAAACATCTTGGAATATGCGATGATTCCTCTCCAACCAGATATGCCAAAGCATGAAAGATGGGTCAGCAATCCAAGTAGCATGGAGAGAAGAAGACTTGGAGGGAGCACTACCCAAGCGGGCCCAGAACTCAGGTAAAGAGGAAGCATGCCGACAAGAGCAACCCCAAGCACTCCACCAAAGGTGCCATATCTAAGTAGAATAGGAGAAATGCAAGAAAAGATGGGAGACAGACTCCTCTCCATTACCACACAAAACACAATAAGAGGGGCCCTGAAATCCACATTTACAAAGATTATCCCAAGTAAGACAACAATTGTGAGCCACTAGCCACATGAAAAAATTGCTTTGGACCAAGAAACTTTATTCCAACTTGCTTCCACCAAGGGACCTCAACATCCCCAAATAATTGTCTAGTTATCTCCTGATACCCAACAGAGACATGATATTTACCAGACAAGGTACCGCCCCAAGCCAAAACATCTGGACCAAGCAAAGAAGAACACTCTCTAGAGGCCAGAATTTGAGAAAGCTCCTGACGATCCATGTCTGTACCTCCAGGAGGCCAATCAAAAGAATGCTTCCATCTGTAACCAACAATAGGTCCTAATTGATAAGGAGTCTTGTAATGAGCCACTTTATCCCATCCAGGGGAAACAAAAGAGTCACAAAGAGGCTAAAGATGAGGGTATATGGATAAAATGGAAGGGAATCCATCCCAAGCATCAGACCAAAACAAAGCATGAGAACCTCCTTTACATATCCAGAACAGAGCCCTCTTCACCAACATCGCACCTGTCTTCAAAGTATGCCAAACCATTGAGCCACGACCTTCAAGAGGAAGTGCAAAAACAGAGCAAGGATCAGCACCAGGAAAATATTTATGAGTGATAATATGAGCCCAAAGTTGATATTGTGCAGAGCACCATCGCCAATAAAGTTTAGCAGCCAAAGCTTGACTACTCAATAGAGAAGATCGAAGACCAAGACCACCCTCCATTTTAGGCCTACAAACAGTTGCCCAATTAACCAAGCTCCATTTAGTACTATGAAAATTACCACTCCAAAGGAATTGTCGAGAAAGAGCATCAAACTTCTTGAGAAAGTAAATAGGTGCAACGTGAACCATGCTTCTATAAGTAGGAAGAGCTTGGATAATAGCTTGAAGAAGAGTAACTCAGGCAGTAGTAGAAAGCCATCTATGAGTCCAATGATTTACCTTATCCTGAAGCTTGGTAATCAAATTTTTCTAGAAGAGACATGGCTGCCTGGAAATAGTAATAGGAATGCCAAGATAAGTCAAAGGAAGTGATCCTATCTGAAACCATAGGATACCAACAATCCTGTGCTGAATAGAATCAGGAGTGTTAAAAAAGTAAATGGAAGATTTGTGCTCATTAACTTTCTGGCCTGACGATACCAAATAAATGTCTAAAGCATGTCAAAAGGCTTCAGCTTCCTTGATCCTAGCAAGACCGGCAAGAGCAAAATCATCAACAAATTGAAGATGGGAAAGAGAAGTTAAGCCATTACCCCACCGCCAGCCTTGAATAGAATTCTGGAACACCGGATGCTTAATGAATCTACCCAAGCCTTCAGCCATGATGATGAATAGATATGGGGAGAGAGGGTCACCTTGGCGGAGGCCTCTAGAAGCACCAAATAGTTGAGAAGGTTGAACATTAATAACAACAGAAAAAGAGGTAGAAGTAACAAAACTCATAATCCAACTCACCCGGTCAGAGCTAAATCCAAAAGAAAGAAAAATACTCCTTAGGAATCTCCATTTAACTCTATTGTAGGCCTTAGCCATATCCAACTTAACAAACATGGCTCTCTCCTTTGAAGTAGCCATAGAGTGAATAGCCTTAGTAGCAATAACCACCCCATCCAAAATTTGTCTGCCAGCAACAAAACCACCTTGTTCTTCTAAGATAATAATGGGAAGCCACCTTTTCAATCTCTCAACAATCAACTTAGTAATAACTTTGTAAATCACATTACATAAGGCAATTGGTCTAAAAGACTCCAATTGATTAGCACCCTCTCTCTTAGGAATAAGAGTCAAGAATGTAGAGTTCAAAGCTCGAAGCATCTGCTTGCTAGCATAGGATTCTTTAACCACCTCCAACAAATCATGATTAATGATGTCCCAAAATTCCTAAAAGAATTCAACTAGAAAGCCATCAGGACCAGGAGCCTTCCCCTTAGGCATGCCAAAGACCACCTCCTCCAGCTCTTCCAAAGAGATTGGACGCGTGAGATAATCATTCATTTCTTGAGTGATTAGGGAAGGAATACAGGACAAAATAACATTTTCTTCATTATCAGCAGGAGAAGAGTCCTCATAGAAGAGGGTGGAGAAATACGAAATAGCCTCCTGGAACAAAGCAGGCAAGGAATTTAGTTGGATACCTTGAGAATTAACCAAAGAAGAGATAGTGCTCTGATTTCGGTGAGATTGTACTATTTTATGGAAAAAGGCAGTGTTTTGGTCACCTTCCTAGAGCCAATCAACTCTAGCCTTTTGCTTCCAAAAAATTTTCTCTCGAAGTTCCCATTCTTCTAGAGCTCTAGATGCAAGGGATTCAGCCTTGCCAAGATCCTCTGAGAAACCTCGGTCTCTAATCTCCCTCGTGATGACATCAAGATCTTCTTGAGCAAGCCTCTTCATAAAGTGAAGGTTCCCAAAGCATTGCCTATTCCATATCTTGAGCTACCTTTTAACATATTGAAGCCTTTTAGAAAATGAGAACATTGTAGTACCATATGCAGGAGCACCATCTTTCCACCAACAAAAAACAAAATCATGAAGAGAGGAGTCATGAAGCCACATCAACTAGAACTTAAAAGGAGGATGCTTCAGAAAATAAGCCCCTATAGTGGAAAATTTGATTGACCAATGATCTAAACCCCTCCAATCAAGGATTTCTGAAGAAATAGTAAGGGTGCCACTAACCCAGAAGCAAGAAACAAGAAATCTATACAGACGTTCTGAGATAGCAGCAACACCAATCTTGCAATTATTCCAGGTATAGAGACCATTAGAAGGCTTAACATCAGAGAGATGCAAAAGAGATATATGTTATCGAAGAAGAGCAGAAGAAGGCCCCAATCTAGTCAAACCACCATGCTTCTCCTCCAGACTTAAAACTGAATTGAAGTCCCCTGCTAACACCCAAGGATGATAAGGATGACAATTTCTAACATATTGAATATGTTCTGAAAGTTCCTCCTTTCCCACAAGATCAACAAGTGCATACACATTAGTAACCATGATTAGCTCTCCTGAGTCTAGAGCAGAAGCTACCATAGAGAGTGCTGAGTGAGAAGACATCCAGCCAAGAGGAGAAATTTTTTGAGGATCCCAAAATATAGCTAAACCACCAGCACTACCTATTGCCCCAACACACTGGCATTGGCCATGAGACCAAATACTAGAGGCATGTTGGACCATAGACTCCATAGAGAGCTTAGTCTCTTGGATACAAAAAACATTAGGACTATGATCAACCACCAAGTTATGAATAGCCTTTTGTTTAGGGATGCTATTCAACCCCCTTACATTCCATGAGAGAATAATCATCATTGGGTAGAATTGGGAAAATGAGAATCCAAAGGTTTCACTAAACCAAACTCAATCAATATATCTCCTATGAGTTTAATCTTCTCTTGGTTTGTTTTGCACCCACTCCTTAGAGGGGGAGTAAAAGAAGCCCACTTAAAGGGTTGAGGCATCAACCCCAAGGGGAGAGGAGATCCCTTTCCCTTACCTGATGGTAGCACATCCTTAACCAAGTCAGCCAAAACATCATAGAGATAGACAAGTAGGATTTGGAAGGATATTATGAACAAGAGGAAGATGATAAGAAAGCTAGGCCTTAAGGATATATAATTGAATCTAGCTCTAGGGAGAGGAGCTCTGAGATATTGAGGGACATGAAGGGGAAAAACCATAAGGAGGACAACAAAGATGAGACTCGAGACAATGAGAATGAGAAGGCTTATGAGACTGACGTTAGAGAAACTCTAGACAAAGTTGAAAACAATGACACCTCCCCACCACTTAATTAAGTTATTATAATTTCTTGTTTTCAAAAGGTTTATAGAGGCTCCTATGTATCAAAGTGGTTAATAATGTTGTTCATTGTATTATGTTTACTATTCTATTTCTATGATGAATATTTCTTATGGTTTTTTGAAATCCTAGGTGCTAGGGTTAGGGTTTGTGGACATTCTACAATTATGGGGCCCAAGTATACTTACTAACTATTAATGTTGGATATTTTTATGTTTTCTTTTTTTGATATTACATCATACTTACATGTTGAATAGGGTTAGCTATGTTCCCTAGTTGACTGACTTATCATAGGTAGGAAGACCTATAATTGGTCACTAGAATATCCTATAATGTAAAAGCTAGAACATGGGATAGGTTGGTTTTACACATTAGATTAATTAAAATTCAAAATATTAATTAAATGAGTGGGTTATTGGGTGTTTTAGGATTCAAACTTCAATTGATATATGAGATATTTGGTCCACACTTGTCTTGTTGGAGTACTATAAATGCATGACATCCTATAGAAGGCCTATGATACAAGATGTGTCATTAGTTTATTAGGTTAATTCGTATATTAAGGAAAGTGTGATGATACTCACCTAGTTGTATTCTAAAGACTCACTCTTGTTTGTTAACTTCTAGAATTCTATATGAATATTTTCCCTTATGTATTAAAATTTTTGTTGGATGAACCCTATCTTTTAGATTGCCTTTGAACCTATGTAGATCATGGTCTAATCTTCTTGATTAGGGGAGTTGATTATTTATGATTCACATGGTTGGGTGTTAAATCATTTTGATGTACTATTTGTGTTTTAAGGCATTCTCGGATGAAGATGAAGATCACTACTCATCAATTATATTTGATGTAAAAGTATTGCATTTTTAAGGATGAAAGACATTTTCATGTGTATGCAATCAAAAGTGGTGTAATTTTTGATACAATTTTGAAGTGCATTGATAAAGACACTTGTATTATTGACATGTATATTATGTATATTTTATTCCTCCATTTTGTTTTAAGAAGTTTAATAGAAAATGTTTACTATTCATGTAATGTCAAAAGGAGGATTATTTCTCATCAGAAAACTAGTTTTGTCCTGGGCAGACAAATTTTAGACTCCATAATGATGGTGCATGAAGTGATTCATTCTATGGAAGCTGAAGTAATTTTTGATAGAATTTCGAAGTACATTGATAAAGACACTTGTATTATTGACATGTATATTATGTATATTTTATTCCTCCATTTTGTTTTAAGAAGTTTAACAAAAAATGTCTACTATTCATGTAATGTTAAAAGGTTGCTTTCTTGAAAATAAAAGGTTATTTCTTATAGATTCTATTAATATGAAACAAGTAAATTTATCTTAACAATAATAAGGAAAATTCCTCCCTTTGATTATTTCTCATCAACAAACTAGTTTTGTCCTGGGAAGACAAATTTTAGACTCCATAATGATGGTGCATGAAGTCATTCACTCTATGGAAGTTGGAAAAAGGAAAGGGATGTTACTTAAACTGGACCTTTGTAAAGCCTATGACAGGGTTGACTAGTCTTTCCTGGATAGGGTGTTGAAGGCTTTTGGGTTTGATGACAAATCTTGTAAGCTGATTTCTTAGTTGGTGTCTACTTCCTCTCTTGTAGTTTTAGTTAATGGATCCTCCTCTGATTTTTAAAACCCTCTCATGGCCTTCGTCAAGGGGATCCTCTTTCACCAATTCTCTTCATTATCTTGGCAAAATTCTTAGGCAGACTTATAGAGACAAATACGAAGGTAGGGAGAATCAATGGTTTTAAACCTTCTTCTAAAAGTGCCCCTTTTTTGCATCAACAATTTGTTGATGATACCATAATGGGATGGGAGGCTTCTATTAAAGAGGCTAAGGCTATGAAGGACATCTTGGATATCTACTCTAGAGGGTTAGGGCAACTCATCAACTAGGATAAGAGCTCTATTTTCTTCATCAACACCCCTGAGAACAGACAGAATAAAATCTCCAGAATCCTAGGATGTGGTGTGGGGAAGCTTTTCTCTACCTATCTTGGGCTTCCTTTGGGCACGAACCCTCCTGATTCTTTCTGGAATGACATTATGGATAGATTTAATAAGAAGCTAGTTGGTTGGAAAGGGGCCTCTCTTAGCCAAGTTGGAAAATACCAACTGGTTAAATCCACCCTTCAGAACTTGCTTGTCTATGCTTTGAGCCTCTTTGTGATCCCTGTGAAATTTGCTGAAAGAGTGGAAAAAATTCAGAGAGACTTCTTATGGACAAGGGCTGAAAAGAATAAAAGGTATCCTCTTGTTGCTTGGGAGAAAGTTTGCCTCCCTAAGAAATATGGGGGTCTAGGCATCAAGAAGCTAACTCACCTCAACAAGGCTCTACTGGCAAAGCAAATATGGCATATCTTCAGTAGCTCAGGGGAATGGAGAGACATTATGGAAAACATGTATATTAAGACACCCTCTAAATAGTTTACCCTCTTCAGTGAAGATATCCCAAGACAGTCTACTGTTTGGAATGGTTTTTTAAAAGCCAGGGATCTAGCTAATTCTAGAGTATCTTGGAAACTGGGAAATGGGGAAGACATCCAATTCTGGTCTGATAGCTAGCTTATTTAGGGCCCCTTATGAACAACCCCAGCTATGAGGTCTGGATGAATGTCTACATCAACCTTTTTGGGAAGAAAGTTAGTAACTACAGGAATGACCAGGGATGGGTAGACCTTTCCATCATCTCTGAAGATCTTATCCCTATTATGATTATGCTTAATTCTACGACCCTAAATAATAATAGGGATGAGTTGGTCTGGGGATATAATGCCAATGGGCAATATACTGTTGCCTCTGGGTACTCAGCCCTTTGGAGATTAAGAGAGATTCCTACTTGGTCGAGGGCTTGGATTCTTGGCCTCATTCCAAAAATTAATATGTTCTACTGGTTGGCTCTTTAGGAAATAATCATTACCCAGGATAACCTCATTAAAAGAGTTCATTTTATGCCTAGCAGATGTGTGTTATGTAAAGATCAGATAGAGACTAGCAATTAAATACTTCATTCATTGCTCTTTCTCCAAGGAGTTTTTGGTCTTGCTCACCCAGGACCTGGGCTTCAGCTGGTGTGTGCCTTTCAACCTCCTAGACCTCTTCTATCAATGGAAATGTATGTTCAATAGGTCTCATCTTTAGGAATTAAGAAATTGGATTCTGCCTCATTTTTTGGAGCACATGGAAGGAGAGAAATAATAGAATCTTTAGAGATAAAGAGGAGCTAGCTAAAGTGATAGGAAAGAAAAAATTTTCTAACATTAAGGAAAACTATTTAGTAAGGAAAGGTGGGGATATTGAATTAGGAGGCAAAAATAAGGATAAGGCAAAAGACATAAAGATGAAAAGATACGAAGCCAAATGACTTCTCCCACCGGAAGGTTGGCATAAAGCCAACTTTGATGGAGCATCCAAAGGTAATCCTAGCTCCTCGGGAAGTGGAGGCATAATAAGGAATGAAAATGGAGATGGTATTGAATCTTTTTCCCTCCCACTGGGTTATCAAACCAACCACTTTGTGGAAGCGAATGCTGCATGTAATGTTGTCAAATTGGTTTTTGAAACTAGAGTTACTAATCTTTGGCTTGAGGGGGATTTGAACAACATTATTAAATGTATTAATGGAAACTCTCAGCCATCATGGATGATTGCGAATCTAATTGAAGAGACTCGTGAGACACTTGCCAAATTCAGTAGAGTCCACATCACTCATTTTTTTGAGAAGCTAACCCAGTTGCTAACAAGTTTGCAAATATAGGGGTAGGTGCAAGCAAAATTATGACATGGCATCCCGAAAATACTTTACCAGTGGATGTTAAAAGCTTGATCGATCTGGACAAGATCCAAGGATGTACAGAGAGGATCAATACACAATTATGAGTATGAATGGATCAATGGGAAAGGATACTTCCCAAAAAGTCCCCATGGGAAATTGTAATTGCTGCAATTTATTACAGACTAGTCAATACGTTTTGTGGGTTGTTTATTACATTTTCAATAGAAGCAACAAGAAGGCTAATTTTGTTTGCATTCTTCTTATTCATAGAGGTTCCACTCTATTGCAGTGCGAAGGGCATATGAGAATTGAGGGTGTTCAGAGTGTAGACATGGTTGGCGAAAGGTGTAGAAAAGAGCCAGTGGGTGAAACTAAGAAATGGAAGAGCAGGGATAAAGTTTGGGAGTGGCTGGATCTGGGTGGGATTACTAGATACATAATGAAATTTCATGGCTTTGATAAGGAGGTGACCAATAGTATGATCAGTTCATGGAAGGATGGCAGAGTGAATGTGAACGAGGTTTCTTTCATGATCACTGAGGAGATTATTTTGACTATTATTGAAATCTCAATTGAGGGTTTTAAGTTTTTCAGGGACAAGAAGCTCTCGGCTAATGTTGTGTAGGATTTTGTAAAGGATGAGAAGGAACTAAAAGCCCTGAAGAAGATTGACATGTATTATGTTCCTGATACCATGAAGAAACTATGGAGGTATGTTCTAAGAGCTATTATAGAGTATATTACTTTGGACCCTATGTTTGATAGGGCTCATACCCACCACTTTGTTCTTTTGAATCATTTTTGGCCCAGCTGTAAATTTTTTTTTCTTTTTTACTTGTTAACTTCTTTGAGCAAGGTGGTGGTTAGCTTCAAAAAGAAGCCTACTGATAACCCCATGTTGTATGAGGGGCTCTTGTTGCTTATTTACGAGAATTTTAAGGCCTAGTCTATTAGCAAGGCTCCCCCTCAGACTAAGAATGTGACCTCTAGAAGTTCCAGCTTCTCTTCAGACTCGGATGAAATTTAGAGCTTTAGCTATGAGGATGATGTGATTTCTTTCGCTGATAAGAAAGCCACCCAACAGGTCAAAAATTTGCCTTCCTCCATCACCCCTAGTAGAAAAAGTCCTAGGGATCATGGACAGAAGCATCCTATGAAGGATGTGAAGGACGACAGTGATGAGGAGGAGGATGTGGAAACAAAAGAAGAGGAAATGGAGATGAAGGAGGAAAATAAGGATGACCGTGGAGAGAAGAAATGCAAGAGGGAGGGTCTGGAGGATGAGATAAAGTAGCAACAATGGGATATGTCTTCATTGCCTCTTTTACCTATCCATATTCATGCACAACCTGAGGAACAAACTTTGGATTCTGAGACCGAGGGTGGGGAGGTGTAGGTAAATAACAGGAGGAAATCTTGGAAAAAGTTTAGAGTCAGGACCTCAAAAATGGGCATTTTTAAAGAGGCCATGATCCCATAGGTCCTCTTGGATAACCAAGAAGAGATGAGGCTTGAAGAACTCATTGACCCAGTGATTGTGGAAATTTTAGACAAAGCAAGGGAAACTGGGTTGAATCTCCTGAATAATGCCCATAATAGCATGATTGATAACTTCAGATCAATCAAGTGGCTTTTCCATGAGTTGGAGGAGGTCAAAGAGTAGGTGGGTCATATGGAGTATAACAGGAATGGAGCGGACTCTGATAATAAATATGGCAATGGCAAGAGGCTTAGTCTAGTGAAGAGAAGGATTAACAACCTCAAAATCTACAATCATAAGCTCTCAAATCAGATGATTTTGATGCTTAGCTCCATCAACAACAACATCATATCCTTAACAGACAGGATCAAAGAAAGAGCTATAAAGGATGATGAAGATGGAAAAGACAAAGATGAAGCTAGAATGGGGGTCGACATTGCTATGGACAACATCAACAATGATTAGGACCAAGAGTATCAAAGGGATCACCCGAATGAGGCTGAGGAGAACAAGATGGCCCATGAGGTGGCTCAGGTCATGCAAAAACTAGAGAGAAAGAACAAGGATTAATCCTCTACCTATTCTTTTGTTTCTTCTTGGGCCTTTTTTTGGGTTTCTATAAGGGCTTTTTCCCTGGTCGTCTCTTGTGGTTTCTATCCTTGGTCTTTTCTATGGTTTTATTCTATTGGCTGGGACTTGTGCTTATTATTAGCCTTTGAACTGGTACTTTTTTGGCTGGGCTTTTCATTCTTATTATCAGCCTTGTTTATGTTTTAACTCTTGGGTTTCGAGGTCCTTGTAAAACCTGTTTATCTAATCAAAAACAATAATAAGGAAATTTTTATTCAATTGTATGAAATTTATCTTTGTGTATTTTTATTTTGAAAGGGTTTAATAGAAATTGGCTATTAGTTCACATCAATCTAAGTTGTTAGATGAATGTCCATAATGTCCAAAAATAAATTTTATGGAACCTTTTAGGAATTTTAAAAATGAAAGTTTTGATAGCTATGCAAACTAAATGTGTTAAAAAATTTCATCCATTAAACATAGTAACTTTTTGTGTTTCTCATTCAAGTTCCCTATTAGTGTAGGACATCACTTCATCTTTGATTCTACCCATGACTTCTGCTACTAATATTTTTTTATGTGTTCAAAAAACATTTGATTCAATAACATCTAAAATTAAGTATCTCTTACATCTACCTCTACAAAAATCTCTCCTCTAATGAATCTTACTCATCCACTTACCTCAACCTCTCTCACCAGTGTACTTAACCAACATTACCTATATCACATAGTGAATCAACACTTCAAAACTTTAACCATTAAAACATTTACCACACATCCATCTCACAATTTGAATGTAAACTAAAATACCAAAATAAACATGTTCATCCATAACATGAAGCAAGTAACACATAACATAGTAATTTTTTTACCTAGAAACCCTCCAATGAGAAGTTAAAATTGGAGTGGGGGTGACACCCATGAATCTTCACTACTACAATTGTAAAGTGTAGCTAATTAAGGCTACAATAAGTTTGATCATAAAATATGATCTACCCTGTGAGAGGTCTACCTTGTTAAAGGCTTACAAAGACTATTAAATCTAACCCTATTAAAGAATTTTGAAATTGTATTAGAAGTGTGCCTAGTTAGAGGACTTCAACTTAAAATAAAGTAAGCACCTTGTCAAAGGATTTAAAAAATCTTGCTAGGACTACTTGGTTAAGAGATTTTTACTAACTCGCCTGCTAAAAATTTTCATCCATGATCCTTCAATTAGCACCTCTCTACTAGATATAAGATCTCCTTTTTCCTGATGTATACTTGATCCTTCTAATCAAATATATCACTTTTGTCCTCTCTCATCTTTTGTCTTTTCTCTCTAATAAATTCTACAACTCATAACATGATCACAACCCTCTTAGTGACCATGAATGCTCTATCTATGCATGTAAACCTCTCTCTTCACACATGTACTCTTTTAGGGTTTTCCCTCTTTAATAAGACTTATGTGACCTAAGGTTAGGTAGTAATTAATGACTGTGATTCACCCATTTTTCCAATTAGAAAATCCCTTAATCTGATTGGTTGCATGTAAGACATGAGGATCCTTAATGTAGATTCATTCTTATCCTCTAGAATCATTAAAAAAATCCTCAAGTCAGTCCAAAAATGGTTTACATAGGAGTTTGTGTCATTACAAACAACTATGTCCAAAACTATTTACTTAGCACCTGAAGCTTTCGATGCTCATCATCTACTATATCTTCAATTATGTAACTTGACCTCTAAATGATTCAACATCCATTATTAGCTTGGCATTTATTATCTTTCTCATCACTAGAGTGACTTAGTACTAAATGTCTGCTTGGCACATATTGGTGCTTGACACATACTATATATTTTTCTCGACATGCATTATCTAACATCTTATGCTTGACATACACTTTTTTCTCAGCATGCACTAAGTATTGTTAAGTAATGACATAAGTGTATTGTCACTCATAAGTCTAAACCAAAATGAGATCAACAGTAATAACCTAAACTCTTTATGAATCATTAACATCTTCAACCTTAAAGTAATCATCTTGTTCATTAATCCAATCTATCAATTATTTTGGATGTAATGAATTAAAAAAGATTGGCACACCTATTGTATATATATTACCCACATATTTCCTAGCACTTAATAATCTTTCCTCTTTGATGGGAATATCCATATTTACTACTATTTCAAGATCTTTAGCAACTTCCTCAAATCCATGTTTATTCTTAGAGTTTCTATTAGCCTTATCCATAGAGTTTTGTATCTCATTTGTAAAATCATCCATCATTTTCTATAGACTTACAAGATCCATGTTTATAGATGACATGGTTTTCAAGAGGTCAATTTCCATTTTTATAGGCAGCATGTTTTTCAAGAGGTCAATCTTAAAATTATTTATTGTCAAAATTTGATTTGGAAATTGATTAACACCAAATTAGTAGTTTTAGTAGGATGGCATGGCATAACACATACTAAACCTTAGAAAAACTAGGGCTATAATCATTGGGTCACAATAGAATTAATAGGGTTCAACCCTTACACATCATAGGGTTTCCATAGAATTGATATGCATGCAAGGTTCTACTACAAAAGTTTTCCTTAGGGGTGTCCATTCCTCAACTTCACGCCTTACATACCCCCTATTATTTTAAGGGTTCCCAAAAAGATTATCACATATTAAGGCCCTATCCCTATAATTATATGGTTGTTGTCATAAAATAATTGGGTTTCTTTCCCATATAATTTTAGGGACTATAAGATATGGGCCAATTCCTTATCATTACAACCTTTACCCCTTCTTTTTCAGAAATAAATAAAAACCTTCCTTTACTCCATAAAATTATTATATAGGGCCCCCTCTTCTATTACAATTAAAGAGGCCCCTTTTAGATTATTCATTAGATGGTATAATTGTTGATCTTATGGTCAGACTAGTTGCCAATTAGTGCTAAAACACTTAATTCATTTGGTTGGTTGCATTGTTGCTGACCACTATACAGTTAACCTTGCAGACAATGTTAACTGAGCCATTCCTGGAGTGTTAACTGAGCAATACAAAAAGATAGTGTCAACCAAACTAGCCATGTTAACTGAGCACAATGAAAGCAGTGTTGATCGAGATGCAATACTAACCAAGTTATTGTAGTGTGAACTGAGCTCTATAATGTTTATAAAGTTGTCAATGTTAACCAAGTTCACACCTACTCCCGAGTGATCAATGTGGACCGTGCTCAAGTATCAACTAAATTTCAAATTTTTTCAAGTTCTCCATGTTTCTAAGTGTCATTATATCACCTAAGTGGTCTTCTGAACCAAAGTGTCAGCATTGAGCCAACTTGGTGAAGATTGTTGAATATGGTATTGTACTCGACTCAAGAAGAAAATTATTTGGATTAGTATAAATGTCTATCCAAATGTGTAATAGGTATGTATGGAGCATAAGTATGAATACTAATTAGAAGAGAAAAGGACACAAGTGTATAAGGAAAAGAAGAGTCTCATCCATCACATTAAGGTAATCATTCTACATCAAATGAATCTCAGTCAACAAACCAAGTTTTAGAGTAGAGATCAACTACTAGTTCATCCTAATATGTGCATCAATCAAATCCTCTAACATGGTGGACTTCACAATCTTATGCAGAATCTCCTAACTGAGTGCATACTCTATTGTATTGTATAAATCCTTTTATAAGTTTGACTAAGTAGTCCTTATTGCTTCTAATAGGGAAGATCACTAGAAGTGATCAATTGTAAGTCTTAATAGGATAACTTTATACTATATTACTAAAGCTTGTGGGTAACATCCCCAACATATTTTAACTTTGAATTTGGAAGGTTTCTAAGTTACCAATTATTGTGTCAAGTGTTATGATTTTTTTTATTGATTTCAAGCTTTCATGCATGTAATTAGATTATATTAGTTTGTGAAGGATTATTTGGTGAACTGAAGTAAAAAAATTATTGGTTCCTAATTCACTCCCCCTCTCCCTCTCAATTACCTAGCCTATTCTACATTTATAACAATTGGTATCAGATCTTTTGGTTCTCACATCAAAAGTTTAATAGGTTGAGAAAAGATCAAATGTAATGGAAGTGTATAAAATGAAGAAAGCAATTGAAAATGAAAAGTTGGATTTGCAAATGGCCATGGAACAATTAAGAATCCGAAGGAGCAACTCTCCAAATCCTTGCAAAGAAGCAAAGAACCAATAGCACAAATGAATGGCAATCTATCATAGAAGATAGAATTGAAGAAATTTTCCAAGAAAAAAGTATAGATGAAGATGATGCAGTAATCAAGGATCAACTTGAAAAGAATCTCTATAAGAATTTGGTATAGCTTTGATACCATGTAAGAATTTCTCTAACGAAATAATTCAATGCCAAGATCAAGAAGCTCAATAGATATCAAAAGAGAGATAAATGATGATAAAATGAGAATGGATATTAGATGATTGGATATCAGATAATTGGATCGATACATTATAGAAGTGCCTTGTATATAAAGGCAACTAATATGACTAAGAGTAAGCAAAGAGATAAGCATAACAACTAAGAAAATGTGAACCAAGTGTAGATTACCCTCCATTGTACATGAATGTACATGTAACAATGAGAGGAAAATAGTATAAAGCTGTATCTCATAAAGAGATGTAGTAGACAACATGTGCTCAATTGGAGTACAAACTACTATGTTGTCAACATGACAACTCATATGAATCTACAAACTCTTAGTTGTCTTCATGACAACTAATATGCTAATGTATTAACCTAAGTAAACTTAAGTAAAGTGTAATTAGTAAATACTTAATTACACCAACAATCTCACTCTACATGAAGAAGTTAGAAAACTTAAAAGGGATCAAGTAATTAAGTTAGTTAGAATGTGTGAAAACATAGAACAAAAGGACATGGAAAAAGATGAGAAAAGATTACTAACTAAAATGATATAATAAAAGGATAATGAAATTCGTCACCTATCTCTTCACCAAGAAGATTTGATAAATCAACTCAATTATGTAAATCAATAACTTATCAACTTGATGAGATATAATGAAACAATTCACTATGAGCTCAGCATAGAATGGAAAACTAATGAAAGGATGATGAAATCTCAAGAAAGCATGAATCAATTGAAAGAGAAAACTCAATTCAGACACAAAGTCAAAGTAGGATTAGGCTATATAGTTAAAAGTGAATCAACACAATAAGGAGCTCAGAAGAAAAAAAGGCCTACATGTAATCATTTGGGAAAGACATGGCATACATCAAATACATGTTGGAGCAATGGTAAATCAAAATTTAGTGGAAAATGTTATAGTTGTAACTATTGGAAACATGAACTTTTACAATATTCCTATGAGGGAGTATTGTAGAAACATGATTAGATCATTATAATGATGATACATTACATTTATGATTGTGTTTGTTAATGATCTCAACATAGCAATTTTATGTGGTATTTGACGGAAGAACAACGGTAAAGATTAACTTGGTATAGATAGATTGTTGAGTATTTTCACTATTGAGGTTAATGGGAGATGCTACTAAGTGTCTAGTATACACATCTAACCTTGGGAGCAAAAAATTAAGTTTGGAAGAAGTTATGCAAGTTTTGGTGAATAATGTTTAGAGATAGAATTTACAAAAGCATGTTCTAGTAAAATTGTTATATCCCTTAGGAGAGTTATTATTTTGAGAATTAAGGTTAAAGATGTGTAGAAGACATGCTACAGATGATGTGGCTAAAATACCTTGTCATAATATTACATGTATGGAAGGTTATTCAGGTTATAAGGTGAAAAATTGTTGGTATCACTGAGTAAAATGTGTTCTTAATGAGGTCCTATAATAATTAATTAAAAAGGTGTAATAGTTGACTAAAGGGAATTGTTTTATTGACTCAGTATAAAGATAGGGCATTTTCCTTTGTTATACATGAATGAATGATTAAAGCAAGAAGAGAAAAAGGAGAAGAAAATACGTAAATAGTATGTAACCAAGTAGATATACAAAGACACAAAGAGAAGAGAAAAGCTAGAGAAAACTTTATTGCCAAGGTTTTATTTTGAGATCTAAAGTTTAATATTTGGATCTGAGGTTTGTGACCTAGTATATAGGGTTTGACAGTGACTGGTTCAATTGATAGGACAAATGAAAGAGGATAAAGCATAGTAGAAACAATTATTTTGAAAGGAACAGTTGAGAGATCAATTGGACAGTGAAGTTCACTTGTCTTGCTCCAAAAGCTGTTTGGACACTTGGTCATTTTGCCTTCTACAACTCCTGACATGGTTGGCACAAATCCTAATAGGGTTGGAATATTCTAACAAGGATTCAAAGTCTCCTAACAGAGACTCTTATGTACTAAATGTGTTATAGACACCTAACAGGGTCCATAATCTAATAAGGAATATATATATATATATATATATATATATATATATATATATATATATCAGTACATCATTATGGGTATCATTCCCATTAGGATTTTCCCTCTAATCAAGGGTTTCCCTAGTTAATAAATCTAGTGTAATTGTGTATGTACAACTTGTTATGGTTTCTATTTATTTTAGTTGCACTCTTAGGATTGACTAAGGCTAATAAATGTTTAAATTGGATAACTGATTCACCCCCCATGGCACTCAGTTATCATAGTGGACTATTATTTCTAGCAATTTGTATTAGAGTGACAAGTTCTTCAAGATGAAGTTTAACCACTTTGGGAGATCCGTGGCTAACATATTTAGAAAGGATAGTCCAAAATTTGATGGAACAAATTATGAGATTTGGAAGGAAAATATGAAGACACATATGTTGTGTACGAGTCCATGATATTGGATCTTGACAAAATAAGAAAAGACAATTGTTGCTAAAGATGAGCTAGAATCTTGTACCAAGGAATAGAGAGAAATTTTCATGTGAAACATGAGAGCTAGAGAAGAACTACTTTCTACATTTCCTAAAGTAGAGCACAACCAAGTAAAAACACTTGACACTTCTGATAAGATTTGGAAAGCTTTGGAAAATAGTTTTGAAGGTGATATACATTCCAAGAAAATGAGGCTACAAAACTAGGTTTGTGCATTTCAAGATGCTAAAATGATGGAAGATGAATCTATAAGAACATATGTAGGCAAAATATCATAAATTGCTACAGGTATTAGATCTTAAGGAGGAACCAAGGAAGATGATGAAGTGATCAAGAAGATATTGAAGAGTTTAACACCACCATTTAAGTAGGTAGCTCAAATGATATAGTTGTTAATCCCTTGTGCCAAATATTTCACCAAGCAAACAATGCTTGGGAGTTTTCAAGTAGTTGAGAATGAGCTTAGATAGTGTGAAGAACTATCTAGAATAGAGTCAACATTCAGTACCCTAAAAATTTTACCTAATTTTTCAAGGAGCACAAGTGCTAGCAGAGATTTTTCTAGAAGTAGCATATCTAATGAGGATAGAAAGATAGAAGGAGTAGCCCTTCTTGTGAGAAGAGAAAAAGACAGTAAGAAAATCTTTAAATATTGGACTTGCAATGAATTTTGTCATTATGCATCTAAGTGTCCTAAAAGAGAGAAAAAGTATACAGGAAAGTAGTAATCTAAGGAAGGAAGTAGTAATCTAAAGTATAAAGGAAAGAAGATGAATCTAATGAACAAGTAGTAAGTGCTAGTGATGATGAAATAGGGTTTGTGACTATTAAAGGAGAAAGTCTAGAAAAAATGGCTTTGAAACCATAGGTTGAAAAGAAATCTATTTGGATAATTGACACTGGTCATTCACATCATATGACTAGTCATATGGATAAGTTTGTTGATTTCAAAAGTTATGATTGAGGCATTGTTAGAGTTGGAAAAAATGCAACTTTCCATGTTAAAGGTATTAGATCTATAACTCTTGATGGTAAGACTAACACTGAGGATGTATACTTTGTTGATGGTTTAAAACACAACCTTTTGAGTGTTGGACAACTAGTGGATAAAGGTTATCAATTGCAATTCATAGAGAAGACATGCATGATTAGAGACAAATATGGAAATGTAATTTAAATGGGAATCAGATCTAGTGTTAATGTATTTTAGCTGAATCCCACTTAAATGACATGTTTGGCTGCAAAGGTAGATGATAGTTGGTTATGGAATAAGATATTTTTTCATATCAAATTTTATAGCATTGTGCAAACTAGTAATATGTTTGTAGTCAGAGATTTTCCTAAGATTGTAAAACCTACTAACACAATTTGCAAGGAGTGTGTATTTTCAAAGCATAATAGAATTTCTTTTCCTAGCAAGAATTTTACTACTACAAAAAACTTGGAGATTTTCATACATATCTTAGTGGTCCTACAAAGACTAAAGGATTTTATAGTGAAAGCTACTTTATGAGTATCATTGATAACTTTTCTAGAATGTTGTGGGTTTGATTTCTTAAAGAAAATGATGGCATTTAATAAGTTCAAGATATTCAAGAGTAGAGTTGAGAATTAATCAGGTATGAAGATTAAATGTTTAAGATCATATAGAGGAGGAGATTTTACTTCAAATGAGTCTAACATATTTTGTGAAGTTAATGGAATCAAAAGATAACTTTTAGCTCCTAGAACCCTTGAACAAAATGGCATTGCAGAGAAAAGAAATAGGTTAGTAATAGAAGCAACAAGAGCTATGTTAGATAAGAATGATAGATTCAAGATATTTTGGAGAGAAGTTGTCAATAAAATAGTTTACACTATGAATAGAGTGTAGATCATGAAAGACACAAACAAGACGCCTTATGAACTATGGTTTGGTCACTCACCTATAGTTAAGTATTTCAAAAATTTTGGTAGGAAATGTTATATCGAAAAAAATGATGATGTTGGTAAATTTGATGCTAGAAGTGATTAAGGTATGTTTCTTGGTTATTCATTGAAAAGTAGAACTTATAGATGTTATAATTTGAGAACTAAGACTATTGTTGAAAGTGCAAGTGTAAGAGTTGAGGAGAAATTCAAGATACAAGAAAGAATAATTGAGTATAATTCTAATGATGAAAATGTTGTTACTAAAAATAAGGATGAAGTATTCTTAGAGACTAACAATGATTTTTAGAATGAAGGTGAGCTAATTCAAGAACAAATTTTGGAACCTAGAACGGAGCTAAGAGTTGAGATAATAACTCTTACTTCTGGTAAGAATATGACAAAGAATTATCCACCAGAGTAGATCATTGGCAACAAAGATAAAGGTGTGATGGGAAGTAGAATCAATGAAGAAATATGTTTAATATCTCAAGTAAAACCAAAGGATGCAAATGAGGCATGCAAAGATGACTATTGGAAGCAAGGTATGAAAGAAGAATTGGATTGGACAGTGAAGAATGAGACATCGAAATTGGTCCCTAGACTAGCAGACAAGAATGTGATAGGAACAAAATGGGTATTCAGGAACAAGATGAATGACCAAGGTGAAGTTGTAAGGAAGATTGGTATGTAAGGGTTAGTCAAAACAAGAAGGATTAGACTATGAAGAAACCTATGCTCTTATGGACAGAATTGAAGTAGTAAGGTTATTCTTAGCCTATGCAGCACATTAAAAATTTGAAGTATATTAGATGGATGTCAAGTTGGCATTTTTGAATCAAGAACTTGAAGAAGAGGTATACATAGAATAGTTTGAAGGTTTTCCTTGAACAGATGACAAGGACATAGTTGTAGGATTTGAGCAAATATGCCAATCAAGTCCATGAAGCCAAATCTACTATAGCTTGTTCGATATTTGGAGATAAATGAAGAGGGCACAAAAGTGGCAAACAACTATCCCCCCAATGGCACTTTATAAAATATGCGAGTACAACTATCTTGAAACAACATTGATAAACCCAAAATGCAAGTGGCACTTTATCTTAGTGTGTTTGCATAAAGACACTTACAAATGATACCAACAATGATCAAAAATGGAAAAATGTTGATACAAAAGATAGTACAACCCAAAAAAAAAAGATTCCATGCAATGAAAATGATCCTCGGACCTGGAACACCCAAGATACCCACCATAGAGAAAAAAATGCCAAAAACATGATAGAAAGAGCATGGGACAAAATTTGTAGGAAATTATAGTATTTCTGAAAAGTAGATAGAATGAACTTTCCAAAAATATAACATTTTCAAAAAATGGAGATGGGATGCTCAAGATATGCCCCCCAGAGTGAAAAACTAGCATCTAGCTTTGACCACCAAAATAGGCTTGACCAAAATGCATCAAAACCCACAAAAACCTATACCAATGTCTTGTCTTGGAACCATCTTTTTGATCCATTTTTCAGATTGAAAAAATACATTTGTATGCTCAAGCTATGGAGAAAAGACTAATAGGGCCACTGGAGATGCATAATTTAAATATATATATAACAATTTTTTTTAAAAAAATCACCACTATGATCGGTAGAGTGGCAGTTGGGAGGAAATTGGGTGGAGGAATGTTGGTCATGGTGCTGGGAGGTGGGTGTTCCATTGCTGCAAAGCCACTGGCCGAGCCACAAGTGGAGTTGTTGAGTGGGCCACTAGGTGGTGACTACTAGCGGTGATCGCTAGCAGTGCTGTTGTGGTTAGTAGATTAAGGTGGCTTAAAATGTGTAATTTTTTTATTTTTTATTTTTTTGATAAAAATATTACATTGGAATGCATGCAAAGGCTATAAAACCTTGTTGGGAAAATTTTTTTTGCCTCCCGGATCAATGTTGTGCAAATTGGAAAAACTTTATATGGAAAATGGGGATTTTGATGCCTTTTGGATCAATTTGTGAAGTCTGTTTGGCCTCAAACTACTCTAAATATTGGTGACCCCATTGCTTTCTTAGGAAATACTTGAAAAGCATGAAATCTGATCTACCAAATCCTTGTCCTCCCTTTTTCTCCAAATACCAAACAAGCCACAAAAAATCTTTCTTTGATACCATGTAGGATTTGAGAAAATATGCAAATCAAATCAATGAAGGCCAAGGATACCTACATGCAAAAAACCTGTCATGGAGAAGAAAAAGACAAGAAGAGGCAACGGTTTGATCTGAAAAACATGCAAACTATATATTCATAATATAAAAGATTGAAGAAATCCAAAATACAAAGAGATCAATCCTTATAAAAGGAGATCGAAACCCAAAAGGGTAACCTAATAAGTTACTAAGGGTAACCTAAAGGTGAAAGCTATTTAATAATTATTAAATAGAGAAAGCTTAAAAATGCATAAAGTGAAATCTTAAGGAGGGAGAAACATTAATTTAGTAAATGAAATGAAATTATCCTTTTTCTCTAACAATAGTATGCATATTGAAGAAAGCATTGTATGGCTTAAAACAAGCACCCAGAACCTAGTATGCAAGGTTGGACAACCATTAAACAAAACTTGGATTTAACAAAGAAGAATTGAAGAAGGAATTTGAAATGAGCATGATAGTGGAAATGAAATACTTCTTAGGATTGAAGATTGTGTAGGATAAGGAAGGAATCTTTATTACTCAGACTAAGTATTCGAAAGATCTATTGAAAAGTTTTGGTTTAGAAATATGTAAACCAGTTGGAACACCTATGATAATTGGACACAAGTTATCTACAAAGACACCTATTGTTATGTAGAAGAAGTACAAATCTATGATTGGAGGATTGCAATATCTAACTTACGTAGGGCCATATATAAAAAATCTAGGAATTGTTGCAAGATTTCAAGCTGACCCCAGAGAAGCACAATATGTAGCAGTTAAGAGGATATTTAGATATCTAAAGGGAGCATTAGAGCTAAGGTTATGGTATGATAGATCTAATGATTTCCCTCTATATTCTTATACTGATACTAATTGGCAATGCAATATGGATGACAAAAAGAGCACCAGTGGTGAAGCATTCTTTCTTGGATGAAGATTGGTTTCTTGGTTAAGAGAGAAGTAGGATTGTATCTTGCAGAGTACAATAGAGGTAGAATATATTGTAGTAGCAAACAATTGTAATCAAGTTGTTTGGATGAAGTAGATGCTGAAGGATATAAAGATAGAAATCAATGAACCTATTGTCATACATTGTGATAACACAAGCACAGTGAAGATATCGAACAATCTAGAGTTGCATTCTAAGACTAAGAACATTTCTATCAAATATCACATGTTGAGAGAGAAATTTGCCAAAAAGAAAATTAGATTGGAGTGTGTAAGAACCAAAGAAAAGATTGTAGATATTTTCACTAAGCCTCTTTCTAAAGATACTTTGGAGTATTTACAAGGTATGCTAGCAGTTATGCTCCTACATATATTAGAGTAGATGATGCAAGAGTGCATCAATCCAGTGGTACAAAGCACTATTGTTTGTCTAAACTAAATGCTGATGCTTCCTATATGGTGTAGTATCTATGATGGACAGAGTCATCTAGGACTCTTGGTAGATGTTGTTTTGAATAGTATCTTTGGACACTTGAACAAGTTAGAGAGAGTTGTTGTAGTGATTGATAGGATGCAATGATATTCAAGTTATAAGGTGATAGATTATTGTTATTGCTAAGAAAAATGTGTTCTTGATGAGGTGCTATAATAATTAATTAAGAAGGTGTAATTACAAATCAAGGGGATTGTTTTATGGACTCGATATAAAGGAATGACATTTTCCTTTGTTATACATTAATGAATGATTGAAGAAAGAAGAGAAAAAAGAGGAGAAAAGACATAAAGACTAAGTAATCAAGTTGATATGTGAAGATAAGCAGCGCAAAGTGAAGTTGGAGATAACTTCATTGTCGAGGTTTTATTTTGAGATTTGAAGTTTGATGTTTTTATCCAAGGTTTGTGACTTTTTCTACAAGGTCTAATAGTGATTGGTTTAGTTGATAGGATAGAAGAAAGTGGATAAATCATGGTACAAATAATTATTCTAAAAAAAAGAGTTGAGAGATTAGTTGGAAAGTGAAGTTTTGTGATTTTTCTCTAGAAGCTATTTGGATAGTGGGTCCTCCTGCCTTCTACAACTCCTAATAGGGTTGTATTCTTCTAAAAAGGATTGAAAGTCTTCTAATAGGGATGCTTATGTGCTAAATGTGTGGGCATCATTCCCACCATGGTTTTCCCTCTGATCGAGGGTCTCCCTAGTTACCAAATTTGGTATAATTTTGTATGTGCATCTTGTTATGGTTGTTGTTTACTTTGGTTACATGGTTAAGATTAATTAAGGTTGATAATTTTTTTAGTTAGATAACTGATTCACACCCTCAACCCAAACCCCCCTACCCACCCCGCTCCCCAATTTATCTTGGTGGACTATTATTTCTAACAACAACAAACAAGGACATAGAGAAAATGAAGTTTGAAGGAAAATGTTTCAAATGCAACAAAAAAGGGCACAAATCTTAAAAATGTAAAATCAAGAGATGGAATCCTTCATAAAAAATTGCAAAAGTTATTTTTGGTTTGGACATAATAAAAAAAAGATTGGGTTGAGTTGGCAAAGAAGACTTTTCCCAAGTGGGATGATAGAGGAATGAAGCTAAATGGTGTAACTAACATGGAGATCGAGTTTGATATTCATGTGATTGCACAAAAGATATATAGTTCCAACTAACCAAATAGTGTCCCATGTGAAGCTGTGGACTTATCTTTCAAGGTAGTCAAGAAAAATGCATCTTTTGACCTTGCCAAGTTGTAGTTGAACCAGTTGAAAAAAAACATGGAGAGCATCCGAGAATCTAAGATAAATCCATGTAAGTTTGGTTCTCTTTTGGCATGCTTATTTTTTGTATGTTTATAAATTTTTCAATTCCAAGGGTAATGTAGTATGTAAGAAGGATAGACCCATTGTGCAAAAAATCAATGAGTACATAACTGAAATATGAGACAAATTTGAAGGCACCATGGATGCATATTTTGAAACTTTTAAGGAAAGGGTGTAAAGCAAGTTTAGAATACCTAAGAAACTAGTAGAGGACTATGAACATGACATATGTTTCCTTGTAGACTATGATAAGGTTTTTATTCAGGTAGTCAGACCTAGAGTTGCATGGCTAAAACCTCTTGGTTATGAGGTAAATATTGATGACACTAAGCACATTATTGAGGCTCTTGCCAATGAGCTTATAGACCCCCAAGCATCATATTTTGGAATGTATGGTGAAGATCAAACCAAAATTTCTCTTGAAATCAAGATTCCTCAAATTGTAAAGACAGGATGGAAGAAGGTAGAAAAGATTCAAAAGGAGAATGATAAATTTGATTCCCTTCTTCTCATAGAAGGAAAGGGGGATCACATTGAGGAAGAAGAAGAAGAAGAGAAATATGAAGAAGAAGAAGAAATAGAAGAAGAAACACCTAAGGAAAAGGGGAAAACAATAACAAGGAGAACTATAAGGTCATCACCTACCTTTATCACTAGAAAACCCACAAAGTCAAGCAAAAAGCTTAGACTTGAAGAAGAAGATGAAGAGGAAGAGAAAAATATATCATTCAAAAGGCCAACCCAATCAAAAATTTGCTAATGAGGATATGTAATTTTTTTCATTTATGGAAACACATTATGTACATGCTTACAGGAAACCTCGAAAATAAAGATACTTAGCTTTTGGTACTTAGAAAATTGTCTAAGTATGGGTTTTGGTAGATAGCAGCGTATTGTTTTGTTTGTAACTTGTTGTTGATGTCATATTATGAGTAGTGAAGTTAGATGGAGATAGTATACATGTTTATTGTGATGTGTATAACATTGGAAGTCAATACATGCTATATAGAAAAGAGATATTCATGTTTAGTGAAACATGACAATAGAATTAAAGGAAATGATTATTTTTTTTACAAAATAATTACTTCTCCAATTAGGGCCAACATCTTAGATTTTTACTATAAGTTAGAAAAGTGTATTGTGGCCTTAGCCAACCTATCAAAAATTTGTTTAAAGGCATGGTATTTATGCATAGGGAATCTTGTGATGAAAACTAGAATCAATTGAGTATTTGGTGTGTTGAGCATTTCTATGCACACATTTGTGAAAGTGATATATGCAAAGTTTGTGAAGCTATTTTGTGATCTGAGATCAAAATAAGGAAGAACTTATATTCTATAAGTCTAATTACTTGTTTGGGAAATGAGCTCCTTTATTAATTGTAAGTGCATGTTGTGGTAGTGGGGTCATCTTGCATCTACTATACTACGACTCCTAATAGGGATTCAAAGTTTCCTTATAGGGATTCCTTATACTAATTTTTCTCATTGACTCCTAATAGGCTCCATCCTCTAACAAGGAACCTATATATCAGTATATTATGTTGTGGGTATCATCCCCACCATGGTTTTCCCTTGGCTAGGGTTGCCCTAGTTAAAAAAATGGTGTTATGAGTTATCTACATGCATAGTTACTATTACTATTCAGCATTACTTGATTACTTTGTTATGTATG
Source organism: Cupressus sempervirens (assembly GCA_028749045.1). Lineage (NCBI taxonomy): Eukaryota > Viridiplantae > Streptophyta > Pinopsida > Cupressales > Cupressaceae > Cupressus > Cupressus sempervirens. Next base: position 193,923,981 of record CM053793.1, on the reverse strand, counting down.
GTTTAAAGTAAGAAATAATATCCCGTTGGAAACTAAAGTTTGTAGATTATTGATTCACTCCCCCACCCCCTCCCCCAACCCTCCAAGTAATCCCTATTTCTAGAACAAGTGGTATCAAAGCTTGGTCATAGACTTGAATCTCCTCAGGTAACACTATGGGGGGATTGTTGGACTAACCACCAATGTTCACCTTTGATATTCATGACATGGCTTACCCACCACCTATGTTCTCTAAATCTAGTGGTTGTATCAGGCATTGATAGGTTGATCTTTTAGTGCAATGACAACTCTAGCTTGTAAAAAATGGTAGTAAGTGTTGGGGTTTTAAAACTAATGAGCAAAAAACTACTTCAATACCAAAATGATAACAATTATGCAACCTAAGGACAAGCCACTTCCCATAATAAATTACATAAGCAAACCATTTGGATCCAACATTAACAAAACCAAGCATGGTTTCCTTCTCTTTAGGTTCTACAAAACCAAGGTGGGTACACCTAGGGGATGATTCAATTTAACTACTATTGCATGAGAAGTATCTTAGTTTCATTCTAATTCTCATCCTTAATCCTTAAAAAATATAACTAATTGCATGCCATATAACAGATTTGGTCATACATTCTTTTGTAGATCTACAAGTATTTTCTACAATAGTGGCTAACTACGGCTAGAATACTTCATGCAAACAAGTATTGACCAACTTTGAATATCTTTAGGAAATAAAGGTGAAATTTATTATAACTTTGTATTTGTTATTAATCTATGATTGATCATTTCTCCTCCAACTGAATTAATTTGACCAATGCCTGATTCATTGGGGTTTAGAATCTACTACAACTCCATGGATTTGATTTGTTACCTTACAACAAATATTATCATAAATTCTTAATAGAATCCATCATTAAAAACATCCTTCCCATTACTTTAGAAATCCTATCAAATTCATCAAGTTCTTACTTAATCCATTGAACTAACAACAATGATGAAAAGATATACAACCTAAATTGATTGCATTCAATTTCATAAGCTCTTACTCATACAATTTCAAGATAACTAAGTAGTCAAAAGGAGAAAGAATTTAAAAAGAATTGATATGGGGAAAGCTCACAATTTATATTCATTTTCCTTGAAAATTGTATACATATGTAGTTAACTCAAAGTGACCTTAGAAGAAAACACAAAGATAATTCTATATTCATGTATTCTTAGAAAACTTGAAGAGAAAATACATCATAAGACTTGCTCAAAATTACTAGACCAAAAACAAACCAAGTATGGCTAAAAATTATTAGAAATTGAACACTCTTTCAGCCCTAGAATCTCACTTATATAACGTGAGATGCAACAAGCTTCAGGTTAAGAGACTTGATAGGTGTCTTTGACAAGAGTTATTTACATACGCCTATCACAAAATAACAAAAAGTGAGTAACAAAAAGATTTCTAAATCAAGCATTCCTTTTGGTGGGTCCCTTTTTGTTACATCCTTCAATGTTGTTGATCTGGCTACTATTCTGATTCCTCTGTGTATGCAATTGCTAAGCTAGCCAATAATGAAGTTTGTTATGATGATTGCCGGTTAACCTCCACTCATGGGTTCTCACCATCTTTATCTTGTATTGTGGGAGTAACTTTTTCCTTTTCCTCTTCTTTAGTTATGTCAGCATCCTTTGGGTCTAGGCCTACAACTAAATTTGACTGATTATTCTTATCTTCTTCCTCTTGTGGGCCTTGTTCAATGGTAGTGTCAATGATTTGGATCTCATCACCTTGCACCTTATCAATCTCAGTTTCAACTTCTTTGAACTATTCATCAGGGGCTATTTCTACCATCCACTTGTTAAACAATGTGTCATCTGGCCAATCAAACTGCAAAATATCTTGTTGTTTTTAGATAACAAACTCTACATTATTGTCAATATTAATGAATTCTTGTTTAAAAGAATCAAAAAATAGTTGAACCTTTACCATTTCTTTAGTAGTTTTAGCCCACCATGCATGCCCTTTTTCATTGATAACTTTATTCATTTTCAGACAAAATAAATCATCTAACTACTTGGTCCGTTCATCTTTACTTCCAATTTACTTTTTCTATCTAGGACATGCAGGAATAAGCTAAACTTTTGGCTTTTATATTTATCTAAATAGCCAATAATTATTTTCTATAAATGAAGTCTCTTTTCATCAAACTCTGGTAGATCAATAACCATGTCATATGTTTTCTCTATCATATCATGTGATGACCTTATAACAGAGTAACACAAGAAGGTCACCTCTCTCTTCCTCTGTTTCTTTCCCCGGTTGTTCACAATAGGTTTTAAAACCTCATCATTTGCTTTTAATTCATTCCAAATATTTACCACCCTAACCAATTGGTCATAAACTAATGACCATTCAATTTTATTAGCCAAGTATGTAAGAGCTTTTCTCAATTTATCTTCATATTTTGACTCCAACTCCACATGTAATGCCCACAGCTTACTTTTTTCTTCCTTAAAATCCTCTGTTGTGTAGTACTCTACCCTTTGGGATGTATCTGGTACTTCTATGAGGGGGGTGGATTTGAAAGGTTCAAGTGGGCGGCGAGGGTATGTTATTATTGGCGTTGTGGAGCTCCCCAATAACTTATTCTCAAGTTCAATTCTCCTCTTTACCTCTTTATTATAGGCATCCACAACTACCTCATACTTGCTTTGCAACTCAATCATTTCTTTTTCCTCCCTTTTTGTAATAGCCAAGGAAAATTGAGAATAATCCATATTCATATGGGTTGCCTATACATGTGAGATGTCAGCAACTCTCCTTACAATGATATTCCCTATCAGTCCTAAATCATCAAGTTGTGATGGAATAGTCTTGGATCCTCTTCTTATTGACCACATGACAAGAGCAGCCTGGTCATTACTAAATGCAATTCCAAATAACTCTTTTTTATTTGGATCTTACAATCCCAAATTATTTGACACAGAATTGAAAATTAGTGCATTAGCAATCTCCTAGTTGGGCAATAATAAAATATTTTTGAATTTTAGCATCTGTCTCCCCTCTTCAAGTTTTATACTTTGGAACTCTTGAATCATTTATTCCTTTACTTGATTTTGAATGGAGGCTTCATCTATTTCTAGATGCTCTATTTGAATATTCTTACATCTCTCAACAAAATTGTTCATGTTTTCTCTCCAAGAAAATTAATGGAAAGCCCTAGACTTTACAAAACTATCATCATACAAAAATTGCTAACTAGCTTGTTCCAAAATTGGGTCCAGTTCCCTTCCTCTATAATTTGCAACAGTCAATTCAAAACTTGGCATAGGACACTCTTGGAGGTTCCCTACATCAATCTTTACTTGGGTAACTCAAACTCCCCCTTGTGATTCAATTTTATTAACTTTCTCATTAGTGACTTGCTCCTCCTTAATTCTCATGGGAGTTTGGCAAGGTGAGTACTCCTCATCATGATGTTCTTCTTCCTTGATTATCTTTCTCCTTTTAGGAGAAGATTAAGAAGGTCTTTCTTCAAGAATAGCACTAGTATATTCAACTACTTATTTTCCTTTATCTATAATGGGCCTTTGATTCTGAATGAAATTATATCCTAGCCTCCTTTGAACAATTAATGGACCTACCCCTATGTTGGGAGTGAAACCCAATCTCCTTACTATTTCCCTAGCCTTATCTAGAGTAGAATTAATGAAATATTGCTTCTTCTCATTCATCGCCTCCATTATTTTAGGGAATGTATTCATAAGGTTTTTAATGTTATCTGTAGTAGTTACAGTGTTACTTAGGGGCTGTAATCTTTATCAAAACAATTAATAAAACTCAAAACTTTTGAGTAGACTCTCCATTTTTCTTTCTTTGTCTCTTGCTCATGCAGAGAGTACTCATTCCTTCTATATCTTCAGGAAAATAAAATTCATGTTCAACTGGACCAAGCTTGATCCTATGCCTAAGAACCAAATGATAGAAACCCTCTATATCATAGAAATGAGGGTGAGAGACAACCATCTTATACTGATCCAAAAACTTGTAAAGCAAAACCCACCCTTCCTTGGTTATTACAAACCGATGGACTATTGTGCAAGTGGGAAAATTGACCTCATCCCCCTCTTGTGCAAAAAGGTTTCTTCTACTCCTCCCAACTACCACAAGAATTTAGCCACTCCTACTTTTAAAGGAACCTAGTAAGGTAGTACATGAAGTGTTCCTTTGAACCCATACATTCTGATAATAGTTGAAACTTAATATGGGACGATATATCCCCAATTGTGCGAAACTTTAAAATTATGGGGTCTATCCATAGGCCTAACAAGGTGCATTAGTGCCTTAGGGATCCTGGGATTATCACTCAATATAAGGCATCTCAGCTTGGAGGAAAAATACCTATCAAATCTGACAATACTAGCATTTTTTGCTTCACCAGTCATGTCTGCACTCCACAACTAAATTGGCAATGCTTCCCCTTCTTGTTCTCTATTCAAAACCATTTTTTTACCAAAGTATATCACCCCTTTAAATAGAAACATGTGCGGCAACAGAATTAGTGGCCCCAAACCTTCTCTACCTTAACCTGAGCAATCCCAATCAATCCATTATGAATCTCAATAGCTAAGTAAGAAGTTAAATAAACAATTATTTCTACACTGAAAGTGGAGATTTTAGTAATCATATACATGAAACTCATAGGCATAAAATCCTCTTCATCCTCTCTAAAAACTCTGCTTAGGGTATTGTATATCTCGACTACCATGGCATTGAAGTATGCTTTATTAAAAGGTTCTTTAGAGAATGATGTTATTGCTGGTAGGGTTCCAATTTTTCTAATATGGGCCTTTAGTGCACCTTTTGTAACTACATCCTTCTTAGACATATATTCCTTTTTTAAATAGTTCAAATTAGTAGGCACATGATACTTAGTGAGAGGTACCAAATGGAAAACTTCTTTAATCTATTTTGGGCTGATGGTGACTATAATTTCACCATCAATTCTCCTTACTAACCTAGTGCCTTGATCATAGATTTTTACCATACCCTTAAGGAGATCATAATCCATCAAAAAATTGGGGATCACTACCTTTCCTAGATCAGAATTCCATATAATGGCATGTGGGGCAAACAATCTCCTTTCTGCAAGCCATTTCTTGAACAAACTTAAACCAATTTGTAAGGTATGAGCATCCTGGACCAAGTTTCCTTTAACAAAAAATCCATCTACTATCCTCAACCTAGGGTTTAATTAGGTCAATTTCTTAACCTATGCTATCTCAATAGTAGACTCAGGAAGCAACTCAAGAAAATCGTCATGTACATTTCTATCGAAATAATTTTCCTGACCTAAAAATTCCTTCTTTGTAGGCATCTTCGTTTATGCTCTACAAAACTAAAACACTTACATAGATTATAGTGTAATTACTTACTTGAATTTTGTTCTCATTCCTTTTTGTACTTCTATAATTTCTTGGTGAACAAGCTGCTTCACAATCTCGCCAAATTCAGCATGACCTTCTTAGTAATTGCTTCTGATCAGAAAAGGCTTGAAATCTTTGTTTACGTAAGGTGATAATGAGGAAATCTTTTGTGTTATACTGTATTTTTCTCACACATGAAGCTTTCATGTCTAATTAAGACATAGAGTGGCACCAACTTCTTCATTTCATTCTACGTCGTCGATCTTTTAAAAATCCTATGATCAAGGGATGCAAAAAAAGGTGACTAGCGTTCCACTTGACAAGTTGGCCAATCAATCCAATGAGAACTAACCACATATATAGCTACTTCCCTAATGGCATCTTTGTCTAGACCAACTGGCAACTGAGGACACATGTCAATAGGTCACTACCTCACTATACATAAAGAAGGAGCACCTTGTCAATAGTGAAGTAGCGACAGTTGTTGATTTGATCTTGATCTTATGAATGACATGCTACTACATTCCTTAGAAGAATAATGGTGGGCCCCATATTCACTATCTCATTGTACATATCCTCTGAGAAACTCTTCATAACAAGAAAGTGATGGCCATTGATCTGAGAGCAATCCAAGGGTAAAGAAATTGCATAAACTTCTTAAGATGAGGTGGGTCTCACATTCGCTATCTCACATAGAGTAAACCACACACATCTTTTTATGGTGAGATAGTGAGAATCATTGATCTTAGCTTGATCTAATGATAAGAATCCATCCTATGTTTTATGAAAGGGGTGTGGGTCTAGAAGACTAATGACATAATAAATCCTACATAGCTGGCAAAATTAAAAACCATACTTTAACCCCAGTCACCTTTCCATGTTCTTTGGATCTCACCGTATGCTCATTTCACAGCAACTTGCTATATCGCTAATGGAAATATGCCTAGATTTTTTAATTAGAAAAGTAGCAAGCTCTGGTGAATTAACAAAACTTGATGTCAGCAAGTATAAGCATGTCACACTACAATTACCCACTTGGTGGTCGTGATAGGGCAATGATGTCATCATTTATTATGCCACTTGAAACTCTTAATGACCATCGAGAAGTTTGACACCTATCGTGTAATACATTCTTCAACCACTTGCTATATCGCTAATGATGAGATGCTTTGTTTTTCTGATTAGTGAAGTCATGAATCATTAGAAAAATCAATATTCCAATGATATCATATGCCCACCTTTTACTAGGTTTCTTTTCTTGTTCTAACAATTTTGACAAAATGCATGTGACCGAAATTTTGGCTACAACATATTTTTTGACTACCACATTTCCTTTTTATGGCACTATTCTTTAGTTTTGTGGCATTTGCTACCTTTCTATACATAAGAAACACACAACTCACCATAATGAAGTAGTGATAGCTGTAGATTTTATCAGAATCAGATGGTGAGAGACATAAGAGAACAAGCCTACTTAGGGGTGCAAAAAATTTAAAAATAAAATAGAATATTCATCAAAGTTTAAAAAGATTTTGCACCCAAGACCTTTAAAAGAAATGAGAAATAGGGTTTAATGGGAAATTTCAAAGGAAAAAAAAACATGGATGACTAAACAAGAAACCCTATTTAACAATGATAGATTCAACCTAATTTATTATGCCTACATTAGGGAAATTGCTAAAAATCAGGCCAACAGTGGCTCTATCGAGGGACATTGAATTATGAAGATTCAAATGAGGGCTCAAAATTTCTAGGAGAAGTAGACCAACCAAGCTCCCTACAAACCAACTACCAAAGGAGAACAACCAAGCATAGGAAGACTAAAAATAAGAAATTAAACAATGACCAAGAATTTAAAAAATGTACAAAATACCCTAAATTACTATTCATAGAAGAGACAAGTATTTCAGAAGAAATACCTCTTCAAGAACTATCCATGAGCTGGCAGTTCCAAAATGTTGTCTAATAAATCCTTTAGAACATATGAATTTTCTCCCCATGTATTTTCAATCAAATAGGGGCCTAGCTAGATAGGGTCAAGTTTACCATGTTTTCCTTTATCTTCAATTCTGGCATTCCACATTAGGACTAAATCTCCATCTTGAAATTTTTTACTCATTGTCCTTTCATCATATAATGTCTTAACTTGTAGTTGTAACTTTTGATTCCTGAGAGATGCTTCTTTTCTAGTTTCTGCTGAACCTACAAGCTCATCCAACCTTTCTTGCATATCATCTGTAATACCTTCATCATACAACTAGATATAATCATAGAGTCCTACTAGGTTATGCTAAGGCATCCTTGCCTAAATTCCATATACTAGATTGAATGGGGCTACTCCCATGGCCTTCTTTACAGTCACTCTGTCAACCCATATTGCCAGTTGCAACTTAGAGTCCCATGCCTTCTTGTTATCATCCAAAGTCCTATTAATAATTTTTAACAAGATTTTGTTTGTAGACTTAGTCTATCCATTTCCTTGTGGATGATATGGAGAAGATGTTGACTTAGTTATTCCATACTTGTCATAGAACTTATAAATTCCTTAGACCTGATGCACATGACATTATCTGACATGATTTTTTGAGGGCAACCAAATTTGGAAATAACATTACTTAGCAAGAAATTATTTACAACTTTACTTGTTGCATTTCTTGTAGGGATAGCTTCTACCCATTTTGTAAAGTAGTTAGTAGTGACTAAAATCTGTGAGTAGTTAGTACTAGATTTGGGAGAAATTTCACCTATGAAATCCATACCCCACTATTGAAATGGTGTTTTCACCTCAATTGGTTTTAAAGGAGTATTAGTTGAAATTTTATTTTTCCAGCAAAGCTTTGACAAGTGTCACATTTCTTAACCAAAATTTGAGCATCTTTAAAAGGGATGGCCACTAGAATCTAGCTCTCATTACCTTGTGTGTAGTAGTCTTAGCCATATAATCTCCCCCACACACTCTAGTAGGCATCTCATTCAAAAAATTTTAGGCTCTTTCTTGATCAACACATTTCAGTAATATCCCTTCAAAATTTCTCCACCATGACTACCTTTTACAATTATGTACCTGATGGCTCGCAATTTTGTGCTCCTCTTCTCATTTTCAGTTAAGTGAGATGGAAGCTCTATGTGTTGTAGATGGTGAATAACATTGGTATACCAATCACAATGGTTCATATCACATGAATCAATTCCAAGGTCATCTGTCACCATATTGATCTAGTTAGAATCTAAATTAGATTGAGCCACAAGTTTAGCTAAACCTTGACCTCTTACCAACTTTTTTATATGTATCTCAATGTTAAATTCTTGGATCCTATTGATCCACCTACACCTTCTTCCTAACACTTCTTGTTGAGAAAATATATCTTTCACAACAACACTAGGGACAAATGCAATGACAATAGCACCTAGCAAGTAGCATCGAAAAGCCTTTACAACTTTTACTAGAGCATATGCTTTCTTTTCATTTATTTCATATCTCAACTTAGTTGGCTCTAGTGACTTACTCAAAAATGCAATTGGTTGTTCATATCCCTCCTCATTCTTTTGCAACAAACCTGCAACTACAGAATGAAAAGAAGCAAAAGAAAATATGTGCATGGGCTTAGTGTAGTCAGGAGTTCTCAACACTGGAGTATTTTTTATTATACTTTTAATATCTTGGAATGCTTGTGAAGGCTCGCCATTCCAATCTATAATAGATCCCTTCTTGAGTGTCTTTGAAATAGGTCTACTAATTTCAGCAAAGTTAGTAACAAACCTTCTTAGAAAATTAACTTGCCCAAAGAAGGATGAAATTCCTTTTACATTCTTTGGCTTGGGGAACTTATCAATAGCTACCACTCTCTCAATAACTATCTTTACCCCATCCTTTGATACTATTTGTCCCAACAACTTACCTTTAGTTTCCCCAAAAAGCACATTTCTTAGGGTTTAATGACACTCCTTATTCCAATGCTTTAATAAAAATCTTTTCCAGAGGCCCACAATGGTCTTCAGCCTTCTTGGAATAAGCTATGAGGTCATCTTGATATAGCACCATAAATTTATTTATATATTCATGAAAAGCCACATCCATGGCTCTTTGGAATGTAGCACCAGCATTAATCAATCCAAAAGGCATCCTTACATATACATAAGTCCCCCAGGGATTTGTAAATTTTGTCTTGAATTGTTCTTCTTCTTTTACTAGGACCTAGTTACATCCTGAGAATCTGTCCATCATAGACATGAGTTCAGATCTAGTTACGTGTTGTAGCATGGCTTCTATGTTTGGCAATCCATAATTATCTTTTAAGGAAGCAATATTCATATTTCTAAAATCAACACAAAGTCTGATATCTCAATTCTTTTTTCTAATAGGAACTAAGTTTGAAACCTAGGTGGAATGCCTAATAGGTTTAAATTATTCCTCCATCCCTTAACTTCATTAGTTCCTTTTGCATTTTGGGGGATAGGGTTGGGTTGACTGGCCTCTGCTTTTGCCTAAAAGGTTTTACATTGTCTTTCAATGGTATAACATGTTGAAAGAGAATTGCTCTATAGCCTTTCAAGTCATCATATGACCAAGCAAAAACATGTTTGTACTCTCTTAATAGGTCAATAAATGGCTTCCTAATTTTAGTTGATAAATTCTAACCAATATAGACCTTCTTTGGGGCCTCACTAGTACCCAGATTCATCTCTTCTAATTCCCGAGGTTTACAATCCTTAGTTCCATGTCTTACTCTATCCTGGTTATCAAACATATTCTCCAAGATGACTAGACCTTTAGGTACTTTGTTAGTCTTCAGCTATATAACTTCTTGGCCAAACATTATTTCCCTCTCATCTATAGTCTCAACCAAATCACTGCAATCCATCTCCTTGCCATGATACTTATCTTCATTTAACAAAAAATTGACAATCTTCAAATACCTACCAATGCTAAATTTCAATTTGTGATATCCCTACAAATGATATCTCTTGGGGCTTAATTGCTACATTTTCTAACAAGTCATCCATTTTATTTTGAGTCCTATCTCTCCATGATATACCAAATGCATCAAAGAATTTTATCTAATCCCAATCAACATTTCTATACTAATTTAATCTTCTATTTTTGGATGCATAAGTTTCATTTATCTGAGAGATAATTAATTCAAAATCCCCTATGACATGCAATTTCTTAATTCCATGGTGGGTAGAAACTTTGAACCCTAACAACAAGGCTTCATACTTAGCTATATTATTAGTACATGAAAATTTCAAGGTAAAACAGTATTTGGAAGTGCTTTTCTCTAGAGAAACAAAAACTACTCATACCCCTACACCTTCTTTAGAACTAGCCCCATCAAAGAACATTGTCCATAATATTGGTGAGTCCATACAACACTTAACTTCATGTTTAATAATAGCAGAAAAATTCTAAACTTCTTGGATAAGTAATTCAGCTTTAAATGCATTCATACCAATATCTAAGAAGCAAGTGGCATATTTGTCAATTTCTTCCCCTAAAATGTGACTGACCCTTGGCTCTTTATTTACCTTGACAACTTTATCTCCAATATGACAGGTTGCATAGTTTAAATCGCACTGTAGGCTACCCCCCATAGCAGCACTCCACTTTCTAGGTTAAGTCATTTCAACATTTTATGAGTACATTTTGAATCCCTCAAAGTCAGTTGTTTATTGTTGTCATTTTGATGTAAATTGTTTAGAATTCTAGGAGGCCCTATTTGACTTGTTATAATTTTGACCCAGTTGACCAAAATGAGAAAATTCCTTTTGCATTAATTTCTAGAGGTTAGAGATTTTTTTATGTTTCTAATTTGAGCTTATGAAAAATCCATTTGATCAATTTTTGAACCTGATTCCAAATGCATTTTGTAAAGTTTTACTAGTATCATAAAGTCTAGATAGGTCAGTACTCCTGTTCAGGATGTCATAACTCTAAATCTGTAAAAGGTGAGATCAAATGGATTATACCATTGCATTCTACCCCAACAATTCTTTAAATTTTCTAGTTTGCAGGTCTTGATGAATCCACCTACACACTTTCCCAAGTCCATTCCATTTGGAAAAATTACTTTTTTGCCAGTGTTTCTAGTTCTACAAATTTGAGTAGCCCACTTTGAACATTTTCCAAATGTGCCCTATTATTCATCATGACCCCAAATCCTAGATCTATACTCTCCTCATGATAGTGAACTAATGCCCCAGTTTTTGTACCCCCAACTATTAGTTCACTCTATTTTCAAAGTTGAATCCAAACATGATTTATTGTTTTTTGACACATTTGCTTGCAGACAATTATTAGAAGGCATCTTTGACAGTCATTATCTTTTGACCCCAAAATTGTCATAACAGAAGATTTGGTAGGGTAAGAGTATGTGGAACAGAGGATCATTGTGTCTAATTTCAAATCTTAGCCAAGTGTTTTTGTTAGTTTTTAAGGCTAGGTAGAGGATCCCTTGGCACAAAAATTAAAATTTGTAGGAAATGGTAAATTGAGTTTCTAATTGAAATGTTGGTGGTTGAAGTTGATTTTGATCAATACCAGATGTTCATTTCACCATCCTGAGGATTCAATTATTTTAAAGAAAATATTTTTTTAGCCGGACCCAGTTTAGCACTTGACTGTTTTTAGCAAATGTGATCTTTCGGAATGTAAATTTGATATAATAAGAATGGTTTAAATAATTTATCAAAAACTTTTGTTGATATTAGTGCAATGCATAACTACATCCTTTGAGTGTATAGACTAGGACACTCGTAAAGGGACAATTGATACCTTGAGTAGGATGGCAACTCTTTCAACCCATGTTTTATTTTGAAAATTTAATCTCTAAATAATTAAAGGGAATTCATTTTCAACTTAGCAAAACTATTCATGATAATGCTGAGTATTGAGAAGCCTAAATTATATACACTTTGATAGATAAGGAGTCATTCCTATGGGGCATTTTCAATCAAGAAAAGAGTGAAGGAAATGTTTTAAGAGGCTTTAAATTCATCATCATCATGCCAACTTTTATTGGGCCTTGGCTGATGTGTAGTTATCAACAAATATAAAAGCAATTTATGTGACCTCATATTCCCATTTTCCTGCATGTGTGTAAATGAAATAAAAAGAAAATCCTCATAATCAAATCTAAGAGCGAGTGTTGTTTCTAAGGCATACATCTCAAAGACCATTTAGAAGAGTAGCTATAGTTTTCAATATGAAACTACTGCATAATTTCATTTGGAGAATTACTTATTGATTGGTGACAATGAGGGGCTATGTACAGATTACTGGAAAGACTCCTATCACATGATAAAAATGCATGATTGACATTAAGAAAAGAGGGTAGAAATTACTATGTCATACTTCCCACATTTCCATACTACCATTATGGAATCTTCTTCGATCTATTACAGCAGTAGTTTGTGTCCATGCAAATTTATAAGAGGAAGAATGCTGACTATATAAAGAATAGATCCATTAACCAAATGAGGGCATTGATAATGTTTGGGGTAGGATTGTCCTTTCAGGAGTTTTTTAAGCTAACAATAGATCTCTAAAACATACTCTCCACTACTAATGCCTTCATTCATCCTAGGAAATGTGGATTGGAACATACACCAAAATTGGGGATGAGCATTGTAGAGAATAGAGAAGGAAGAACTGACAAGATTATGGAAGAATGTCCACACCATAAGGAGGAGTCATGCATAGTGAGAGTGTTAAAATTGTAGAGGATACCTATGAATGAATGAGGTGGAACTTAGGAGAAAATGTTTTTGTAATTAAAAGAGCCATTTGTGAGTGTTTTTCATTTATTGAATACCGTGTCCATTTAGTGAGTTTGACACACAAAAATTAATGGAGGATTTTTTTTCTTAATAAAAAGGAACCCACAGTGGAGCTTCTCACATAAGGGAAGGTTTTTCTTTTTTGCAGATGGAAAGGAATCCCTACAATTTTCATACCAACTATGATATGTTTGGAGCCTGCGCATGTGTAGAAGAGATAGCCTTGTACATTGGATTGGAAAACCTAATTCAACCTTTCATGGACCAATTGATCATCTAGTTGATTGATAAACCTTGCACAATTAGATATTGCCCATTAATTAGAGTGTAAGGATGTTTTTGGTCAAAGCAAGATGTGCATGGATGAACCTTTTCTTTTCATTTTTATTGTCAGCATGAGGGTTCCTATGTGGGGGAACTTTTATGTATTTTTATATACAAAGGCACACTTATGTAATGTCTAAAAGGTGTCACCTTTAGAGACAAATGAAGCATTGCAAGTGGCCCACCTAGCCATCTTGGTGATAAATAGAGGTAATTTTGAATAAGTACACATATTGAGATAATGATGTGGACCTATTGGATGAACCATAATGTGAAAATATGCACCAGATGGAAATTTTTTGGAATAATACATGGCAAAGGACCCTAGACGTGGCATAGAAATCAAGGCGATGATGTGACAGATAGTGCCATGTGTTGTGATGTCTCTATGTCATGATGATGTGGCACCTGATTAAGGTTTCATGCGATGTAGTGACCAATGATAAGGCATGGTAACGAGGTGATGATGTGGCACTGCTGATCAAATATTGATGTGGACCAACATTCCATGTGTTACAACATCACTATGTCATGATGATGTGGCAACATGTTGACTAGGATAGTTGTATAGGAACCGATGATGTGGCTGACACATGGAAAAACATAGGTCCAATGGGGTAGTGACACATGGAACCTAGGTGGAGGGTGTTAGATGAAAAAGCATAATCCAAAAAATTGCACATTGACATGTGTTAGGGCTGGTCAAACTAGTTTGACCCAAATTGAAAAATAGCAGGGAAAAACCCATAGGTATGAAGAAATAATTTTTTTAATATTTTCCCTCAAAAGTAAATATAGGGTCATTTTAAATAAAAAAAGTTATATGATAAAGTTTAGACTTTAGAAAATGGTTAAACATTTTCAAACTGCAGATTTTAGACCCTATCCAGGAGCTTGACATTCAAACTAAGGTCCTTAGTGTTTCTAGTAAGAAAGTATGGCACAATTATCTATCAATAGAATCGAGAGAGAATGAACTTTCCATTTTTGGAATTTTTTTTTGAATAGGAAGTCATTGGTTCAAGTAATGTGAGGTTTTTTCTTACATAATCATTTCCTAGTTTCATTTAGTTAGAGCAGTTCAAATTTGATTTCCAGTGAATTGGTGAACTAAATAAACATAAGAAATAGTATGAATGTAGTTAGGGGTGAAATTTGTCACATCCAAGTCAGTTAAATGGAGATTTTTCTAGAATTTCAAATGCATTTCATATGCTTTGGTGACACAAGGGTTTTCATCATTGAGGAAGAGATTTTCAAGTTTGTTACATAACAATGATGAGAATCAAATCAGATTTTAGGGGTAGAAAGATGAGAGATGTTTTACAAAAACAAGGAATGAAGATTTGAGTGGACATATGTCACTTCCAAATGAGATTTGGGATTTCATTCATTTGCTATATCTTTCTCTTTCGGATTCATTTTGGGGGTTCCAATCTTGAGTTTTCTCAGATTTGTGAGACCAAGGGTTCTAGTTTTGAAGAAAATTTCTCATTGCTATGATACCATTCTTCAACATATTTCTCTTGTATGAATAGCAATAGTTAAGATAATATAGATAGTTTTGATCTATTTAGTATTTTCATGAGTTGATTGCATGCATCTAGAATGTATAAATCATCTACATGTAGTACTTCCTTGGTGGCTTTTACAACATTCAATCTATAAATGTATTTCCATGTGTTTGTATGGATTGCACAACTAGTTCGATATCTTTTGATAAAATTAAGGATGCATTGAACTTAGGAGTTAATTGATGTTCATAATTTTTTAATGATTCCTTTACTTTTTTGTTAGAAAGGTTTTGCATTAGTTTCCTAATGGTTTTATCTCAGATATCCATGTTGGAATTAACAATGGGAAAGTAAACTCTGAGAGGGGTAGGGGGTGACTCAATACTTCAAAACTTTAACCATAAACCATTCAACGCAAATCAATCTCATAATTTAGCATTTAACTAAAATAGCTAGCTACACATGTTCATCCATAGTATGAGAAAAATAACACATAAGATAATAAGTTTGTTACCTATAAATCCTCCAATGAAAGGAAAAATTGGAGTGTGGATAAAACCCACAATTTTTTGTTGTTGCAGTTTTAAAGTGTATCAATTAAGGTTACAAGTGTTTGAGCATAAACTATGATATACCCTATGAAAGGTCTTCCATGTTAAACACTTACAAAGATTGTTAAATCTGTTGGAAATATAATAGGAGTAACTAAGAGGGGAGGGTGAATTAGTTAACACTAAACTAAATCTTAGATCCTGTAGATGTTAGTACAAAAAAACCTCTATGAAAACTCAACTCTACTGAAGCTCGGCAAACACACAGACAAAATGTTGTAGCCTTATAAATACTAAAATAGCTTGATAAATGCTTAACATGAAAATTTTAAGATATTATCTATGATTAATATTACTTTATCTTATTTGCAAACACATAAGAGAAATAGCATGAACACACTTGATGCCAAGATTTAACATGGAAACCCAATTTGGGAAAAACAAAAATTGCAACTAGTTATTGATTTTCACTCTTCTAAAATGAGCCATATTAGGAGCCAACCCTATTAAAGGTAACAAAAACCACTATTAGGTGTGACCCTATTAGAGGATCTAATCACACTATTAGGAGTGGCCTTGCTAGAGGTTTTTAGAAAATTAAATAGAAATGCCATCTTTTTAGAGGAATTTGCAAATGGTTGTTAAGCCAACTCTTTTAGGAGATCTAGGTCACTGCAACAATGGTTAGAGAGTAACAATGAGATAACTTGATTCTTGATGCAACTGAATTGTTAATTAGAGATCTCAAACCTAACTTGTATACTAAATCATTCTTACTCTAATGCATCTTTACATTTCAACAAGGATATTATTCTTATCCTTCTAATTTGCTTCCTCTTGGCATCATAAATCTTCAATTCTGATCCACTATGCATCATTTTCTAATCCTTAACTTGACCTTACATTTATATCTTTCATATTGTCAAGTCAAATTGAATACAACTTAGAGTAATAAATTTTCATCTTCTCAGTTAGCTAGAACTAACAAACAAATCAATTGAACTCAATATGCCAAAACAAGAATATCCGTCATTATCCAACCTTGTTCAATAGATACTAACTTAGGAGAAATTTTCGTTTGTTAACTAAGTGAACTCAGTTAATAGTGTATATTCACAAAGTTCCTTTAGTAACTAGGTGAGTTCGATTAGCACCAGTTCCATCCAACATTTTCTTCATTAATTCAGTAAGCTCAATTAACACTCAACTTCTACAAACATTCCTTTGATGTCCAAGTGAACTTGGTAGACACTATCCTCTAAACTAGGAAAACTCTAGAATGGTCACTAGACATAAGAAACTATCTTCAATGCCCAAGTGAGCTTGACATACACTAATTGGCAATGATATGACAATTTGTGTAAAATAAAAAAATAATACAAAATTAATCAATTGTATTCAAGAATCTCCCTCTTTGGCATTAATGGCAACACAACATGTCATAATACAATGAAATTTCTAGAGAAAGAATAAAGTAAGGAACATATCCTTAGTTTCATTCAGAATCTCATTTGTGAGAACTCCTTTTATCACTGTGAACATTGCCTTCAGTTTCTCCCCCTATCAGAAAAATTTTGTCTTCAACATCTTCTTTTGATAGAAAACTCTATCTTTGATATCAAATCAAGTTCATTCTCCCTTTTTGACATCTCTTTCCCTTTTTCTTTATAAAATTTCTATGAGATATGAAAAAAAACTTCTCTCTCTTTGACATCTCATGCCAAAGACAATATGTACAAAATATCAATGTACCTCATGTAGTAATTCAGTTGCAATATGCCCTTTGTCAATGCTGCATCAATTAATTGATCTTCAACATGCTCTGGTTGATGCATCACTAAACTTCCTTTAGTGAGCTTCAGATAGGGGAATGACCCCTAGCTTACCTCTTAG
This sequence comes from Cupressus sempervirens, assembly GCA_028749045.1. NCBI lineage: Eukaryota > Viridiplantae > Streptophyta > Pinopsida > Cupressales > Cupressaceae > Cupressus > Cupressus sempervirens. The sequence continues at coordinate 193,906,517 of CM053793.1, read as the reverse complement.
ATACAGAAATGCATTCTTAGGTAATGGCTTGGTGAATGTGTTTGATATTTTTTCTTTAGTATTCACATAATCCAATCTTCTTTATCTTATACCAATTCTCTCGAAAAATTAATATTTTCTAGCAATGTGTTTTGTTTTGATATGCATCACTAGATTATTTTATATATTAATTGCATTGATGTTATCATAGTATATAACCACTAGATCCTTGATCTCTATCTTCATACCTGCCAATAGTTGTTTCAATCAAATAATATTAGAACAATTAACTATTGCTGCCACATATTCTACCTCTGTTGTGGACTGAGAAATACAATTTTGCTTCTTGCTTGTCCAATACACTAGTTTTTTTATCAAGAAAGAATGCCTCACCACTAGTTCTCTTTCTATCATCAATATTTCCTACCTAATCAACATTTGTGAATACTTTTAAATCTATATTGCCTCCAATTTTGTACCATAAACCATAGTCTTTAGTACATTTCAGATATCTAATGATTCTTTTGATTTTCATCATGTGATTTTCTTTTGGATTTGTTAAGAATCTTGCCACCATACTAACTACTAATACTATATCAGGCCTTGTTTGCACTCCATGCTACAATTTTCCAATCATTAATCTATATGTGGTATGATCTACCTCTTTGGAATCATCATTTTTGTAAAGCTTATGTCTAGTAGATATAGGGGTTCAAATTGGTCTTGAGTCTTCCATTCCAATTTTTTTAGTATTTCCTTGATATATTTAGATTGAGTAATGTAGATACCATCTTTCTTCTCCTAGATTTGCAATCCAAAAAAGAATTTTATTTTATTTCTATGAACAAAGACATCTCAAATTCCTTAATCATTTCTGTGAATAAAGTGTCATCTATGAATATTTCTGCAAACACAATCTTCTCATCTAGTCCTTCTTTGATATATATACTACTGTTATCATTTGTTCTTTGAAAAGAAATTTTTATCAAGTAGTTATGAAGTCTTTATACCAAGCTCTGGGAGCTTTCTTGAGATGATATAATGCTTTGTGTTATTTGAAGACCATATCTCTTTTTCTACGATCTAAAAAACATTTAGGTTGTTTTATGTAGACTTCCTCATCAAGAATTCCATTTGAGAATGTAGATTTTACATCCATTTGATAACCTTTAAATCCTCTATGTGTTGCATATGCTAGTAAAGTTCTAACACCTTCTAATCTCACACCAAGAGAAAAAGTTTCACCATAATCAATACCTTCTTCTTGAGAATAACCTTTACATACTAACCTTGCTTTGTTTCTAGAAACTTCTCCATCTTCATTTAACTTTTTTCTAAATACCCACATTGTACCAATCACATTTTTATCCTTCGGTCTAGGAACAAGTGTCCAACTTTTATTCTTCTTTATCTATTATATTTCCTTATTCATTCCTTCAATCCAACTTTCATTATCCAAAGAATCTTTAACTTTTTTAGGTTCAAATTAAACAAGTAAACATGTACCTTTCAATTTATTTCTTGTCATTGTTCCATCTGATTTGTCTTCAATGATATGATTAGGTGCATGATGTCTTCTAACATATCTTGCTAGCATAGGTACTTTGGATTTGGATTTTGTTTCATTTATTTCTTCATGATTTTCTATGATAAGATTGGGTCCCATTGTCTGTACCTCAAGTCCATCAGACTCGATTTGCTCTAGTAGTAGTCCAATAACTTCTAACTACGACTCGTGTCAAATTCAGACTGTGACTCAAGTTTCACTAATTACTACTCAATAGCTTCTAGAGATTTTGAGGACTCAGGAGGTGAGTCCTCCTTTCTTCTAGATAGATTTGGTAGATTATTAGGTTCATAGTAAACAAATCTTTTGTAATCCTTAGGCTCTTTGTTGCTTTCTTCTTCACTATTTGCTGCAAACTCATCAATTGTCACATGTGCACTTTGTATGATTTTATATGTAGACAAATTCAAACATTTACATGCTTTACTTTTGCAAGAGTATCCTAGGAATATGCCTTCATCATGACCTTTAAAATCAAATTTACCTTTTCTAGATTCTTTTAAGATATAACATTTGCTACCAAATACTTTGCAATAACTTACATTAGGTTTTTAGCCATACCATAGTTCATAAGGATTTTGATTTGAGTTTTTTTTTCAAATGTAATGTATTCAAGGTATGAACTACAATATTCATTGCTTCCTTTTAGTATTTGATTGAAACATTCTTTTCTATTATTAGGGCATGAGCAAGATCATGGTCAACCAAACTATGCTCTTAAGTGGCAATAAAATATCAGAAAATTAGGGTCATGTCAACTTGATGTGCAATTTTCTACTTGTTATTAACACTATATGAAAAAGTTGAGAGAAAATAATCTCTAACAAATTGGATCTAGTTTCTAAACTACTAGGACTTATCTCAAAAAAAAAAAAAATTGATTGGTCAAAATTTTGAATTTTAATGCAATATTACAAAAATTTTAGAAAAAAAAAAGATGTAGATGTATGCTTGACCACCTTAATAAAAATCAAATGATAATATTCTTCAATAATATTCTAGATATAAGTAGTAGACTCATGCTTGGATGTGACACATATTTTGGGGTATTTTTATTCTAAATAAATAATAATTAATTAATTTTTGACTTTAATATTTTTGAAATAAAAAACTCTCATGTCTAACCACCTTAACTAATTCAAAACACTGTGAAATTCAAATTTTCAAAAAATGTTGTACCATTTGAAAGTTCTAGTTGTTTTTCAAGTAGTGTGTCAGTCAACACTTTATACATAAATCCATTAGAAAATAAGTAATAATTTCTTACTATACTCATAATTTGACAAACCTTACATTTATGGAAAGATAAGAACATTCTTAAGAAACCTTTTTCATTTCATCAAATTTTGGTAGAAAAAAGTCATCAACTACATGTTTGAAGTAAAAATCACTTTAAAATAGACCAAAAGCACATTTTTAGGATGTTTTTAAAGTTGACTAGATATAGGTTTGGTATCAAAAGATATAATAGACCTTATAAAGATATTAATTATTTTTATTTAGTATCAATGTGGGTGGGAAAAAAGTTGGAATAGATTTGAAAAGGTTTGAGATATTTTAGAACTACAAATTTTTCAAATTGCCACTTTTTGGCACACCATGATCCTACACACATCCATCAATGTTCTTGCATAATACATGATGGATCTGTTGCTTCTTTCAACTATACCATTCTATTGAGGTGTACTAGGGGTTGATGCCTATCTCTTAATTTCTTTTTTAATGTAGAATTCATTGGAAATGAATTCACCACCTCCATCTGATCTTAATCATTTCAGCTTCTTTCTGGCTTCCTTTTCTACTCTTGCTAGATACCACTAGAATTTTTGAAAAGCTTCAAATTTTTCTTTTAGATATATTATAGTCATTATTCTAAAATATCATCAACAAATAGAATGAAAAATTTATCTGCACTATAACTTTCTATTCCAATAGGTTCACATAAGTCTATATGTACAAGCTCTAAAAAGTCTTTAGAATGATAGTTAATGCTTTTGAAACTAGTTTTTCCCATCTTACCAATTTGACAATTTTTGCATAGACCCATATCAGGTTTCCTCGAGCTAGGAATACCTCTTAAAATTTTGTGTTTTCTTATCTTAACTAGGTTATCAAAGTTCACATGACATAATCTTTTGTGCCATAACCAACTTTCTTCTACTTGAGCAATAAAACATGAACTTTCACTGAGATCAAGATAGAATAGATTACCTTTTGTTTGTTTTTTGGATCCAACTAGATTTCTTTTTCCATCCGACAATTTGGCCTTCCCATTCATAAATTCTACCTTGAATCTAATGTTATTCAATTGTGCTACACTTAGTAGATTATTCTTTATTCCTTCAACACAATAAGCATTGTCACATCTAAGTTCTTTGGTTAATGAGATACATCATTTTCCCTTTATGGAACAAGGTTCATTATTTCCAAATCTCACACTACCACCATCATAATGTTCCATGTGCTCAAACTTTCTTTTGTCTTCAATCATATGATGTGAGTAGCCACTATCAATAATCCATGTATCATTTTTTCTAATATGAGAGATAAGTGCCATTTTATCTCCATCATTAGATTCATCTTTTACAATAATATATATTTTTCATCTTTACTCTTATCAGAATCTTTAGCCTTGAAACAAGATTTCTCACCTTTTTCCTTCTAGTCCTTCTAGTTTTTGAATTCCTTCTTTCCTTTGTACTTATTTCTTTTACTTTCATCCATGTCTTCTATGTTTGGACACCTTGTAGTAGTGTAACCAACTTTTTCACAAGAAAAATAGATTAGAGGAATCTTATGTTTGTATTTTGCTCTACCTTTGGAATGTGTCCTTGCATGTAGGGCTTTAACAACATCAAGATCACTTTCTAAACTTTCTTCTTCTTCTTCACTTTTAGATTGACTGGCCTTTAATTTTTAACCCCTTTTATTGAGTGAAAGCTTAGCTTCAAATGAAAACTCAATACGTTTGGAAGTAGTGACATAGTTATCATAGTTATCCAACTCAAAAGCTATTAGTCTTCCAACTAGAATATCCAAAGATATTTGTCTACTTGGATTACATCTCATCTCTTGATAGAAGATACTACAATTGCATAGATAGGAAGAAGGGTTCGAAGTACCTTGCTTACAACTATTTTGTCATCATTTTCTCCTCCAGATGCTTTGATTGTGCTCACACTTGCTTTAGTTCTCTCATATTTTGCAATGTTTTCATCTTCATCTGGTCAAACTATCCTATAAGAATTTCAGCTTTAGCTCTTCTTACATTATCATCTCAACCATAGATGTCTTTCAGTTTGATCCACATATCATAAGCTATATAGTACAACTTTTGACATCATCAAATTTAGCATGATTAAGAGCAGAAGCAATGTTAATAATCATGATGTTATGTTTTTTTTTTTCAACAATATCTTCAACTCCTTAAATTTCCAATAGGAGTCCTATACTCATTATCAAGATACCTTCAACCTGAATCATTGATAGTTTCCAAATGTAACCTTATAAGTCCTTGTCATGCTACAAAGTAGTCTTAGTTCAACTTGCAAATCTCTCTTTTATAAGACAATTCCTAATCATTAACTTTGGTCAATAAGCCTTCTCTAGAAGCACCAAATGCTTTGATACCAATTTTTGGAAACATAAGAGTAACTGAGAGGGGAGGGGTGAATTTGTTACCACTAAAATAAATCCCAAATCCCTTAGATGTTAGTACAAAACAAAATATGTGAGAACTCAACCCTACTGAAGCTCAACAAATACACAAAAAAAATTATAACATGGTAAATAATGAAATAGCTCAGTAAATTCTTACCATGAAAAATTTAAGATATTATTGCATAAGAGGAGTAACTAAGAGGGGATGGGTGAATTAGTTACTACTAAAATAAATCCTAGATCCCTTAGATGTTAGCACAAACTACAAACTAAAAACTTAATACTACTAATGCTCAGTAAATGCTTAACATATAAACTTTAAATATTATCTATGATTACTATTACTTTGACTTAGTTGCAAACACATAAAAGAAAATAGGAGCCAACCCTGGTAAAGATTACAAAATGTACTGTTAGGTGTGACTCTATTAGAGGATTTAATCACCTTGTTAGGATTGGCCTTTTTAGAGGTCTTGAGACAATTATATAGAATTGCCATCTTATTAGAGAATTTGCAAATAGTTGTTAAGCCAACTCTGTTAGGAGATTTAAATCACTACTACAATGGTTAGAAAGCAAAAATGAGATGAATTGAATAAAATACAATTGAATTGATAATTACATATCTTCGTTATGGCTTGTACTTGATCCTTGCTAATCGAATATATCTTTTTTGCTCCACAAGGATATTCTACTTATCCTTCAAATTTGCGTCCTCTTCTCATCATTAAATATTCAAATAAAATCTTAATTTTCACATCCACACACTTTGAAATATGTATATCTTTTACTTTTTCAAGTAAGCTCAAATAATTAATATTCATCACCTCAGTTAGCTGAAATCAATAGATAAATCAATTACTTGCTTAATATGCAAAAATAAAAAATCCCTTCATTAGTCGACCCAACTCAATAGAAACTAACTCAAAAATGATTTTCTTTGTTAACCAATATAAGCTTAGTTAACACTGCAAACTTGTGAAAATCCTTTAGAAATTGAGTGAGCTCGGTTATCACTAGTTCCATCCAACTTTCCTTCATTAACCATGTGAGCTTGATTAACACTCATCATTTGCATATTTTCCTTTGATTCCTGAATAAACTCGATATACATTACCTTCTGAACTGGACAATCACAAGAATGCTCAGTAGACATAGAAAATTGTCTTTACTGCCTAAGTGAGCTTGACATATATTGACTGATAATGATATGACATTTGTGTGACATTAAAGAAAATACACAATTAATTAGTTGTATCTAAAAATCTCCCTCTTTGGCATTGATTGCAACACAACATGTCATAACACAATAAAATTTTGGATTCATCCTTGAGAACTCCCTCTATTAGTAAGAGCTCTTCCTTTTACTTGATTTTTTCACTATCTATAACAACTACTACCAAGTTCATTTAGATATTTCTCCCTCTTACAACAAACTTCTCCTTCTCTGGAATGATAGTAAACTTCTCCCTCTTTGACAACACATGTGAAAGACAATAAGTCTATTAATACCAATGTACATTAAGTACTAATTCATTTGCAATATGCTCTTACCAATTTTGCACCAACTAATTTATCTTCAAGTTAGCTCATGTTTATGCATCACTAATATTTCATTTAGTGAGCTTTAGATAGGGCAATGACACCTATCTTTCCTCTTAAATATAGAAATGCATTCTTAGGTAATGGCTTGGTGAATATGTCTACAATTTGTTCCTTTGAATTAATATATTCCAATCTGACTTCTTTATCTTGCACCAATTCTCTTAAGAAGTGTTATTTTATAACAATGTGCTTTTTTTTTGGTATGCATCATTGGATTCTTTCACATTTTGATCGCACTAGTTTTATCACAATATATGACTATTGGATCCTCAATTTCTATATTCATTCCTTCCAATAATTATTTGAACCAAACAATGTTAGAACAATTAATTGTTGTTGCCACATATTCTTCCTTTGTTATGAATTGAGATGCACAATTTTTATTTTTACTTGTCTTGCCCAATCAGCATTAGTAAATACCTTTAAGTCCAAATTGCCTCCACATTTATACCATAAGCCATAGCCTTTAGTACCTTTCAGATATCTCATGATTCTCTTGATTACCATCATATGATTCTCCTTAGGGTTTGCTAAGAATCATGCCAATCTTCCAACTACTAGAGCAATATTAGGTCTTGTGTGTACTACATATTACAATTTTCCAATCATTGATCTATATATGGTCTAATCTGCTTCTGTGGAGTCTTCATTTTTGGAGAGCTTATGTCCAGTAGACATAGGGGTTCCAACTGGTCTTGAATCTTCCATTCCAAATTGTTCAATATCTCCTTGATAGAATTAGAGTGAGTAATGTAGATACCATTTTTTTCTACTCTATCTACAATCCAACAAAGAATTTTATCTCACCAAACATGGACATATCAAATTATTTGCTCATTTCTTCTAAAAATGCTTTGCATAAGTCATCATTTCCTATAAATAGAGTATCATCAACAAATATTTCCGCCAACACAATCTTCTTGTCTGGTCTAGCCTTGATATGTAGGCTACTATTATTATTTTTCCTTTGAAACCCAATTTGTACCAAGTGATTATGAATTCTTTCATACCAAGCTCTAGGATCTTGCTTGAGACCATATAATGTTTTGTGTAACTTGCTAACCATGTCTCTTTTTCTAGTATCTACAAAACCTTCTAGTTGTTCAATGTAGAATTCCTGATCAAGAGTTCCATTCAAGAATGTAGATTTAACATTCATTTGATACTCTTTAAATCCTCTATGTGTTTCATATTCTAGTAAAGTTCTAATGCCTTCTAGTCTTTCCACAGGAGCAAAAGTTTCACCATAATCAATATCTTATTCTTGAGAATAGCCTTTGCACACTAGACTTGCTTTATTTCTTGAAATTTTTTTATCTTACCAATTTGGAAATTAAGAGGCATGTATAGAATTAATCATCTTTTTAGAAACAAGCATCTAAAGTAAGGCAACCAAGTGTTTTAGGTATTATATTTTTGCATTCTTGCTTAGTAATATATGTTCCTAGCTCCATAGTTAGAAGCATTATCCCAACAAGAAGTAAGGGTTAAGATCAGTACAACATCCATGTCCAAAATATAATAATTCAATGTTGAGATAAAGCCTTATAAATTGGGAACCTAATTTCAAATAGTAGGGAAGAGAATGGTAGACCATTAAATCTTATGGTTATTTTATGTGATTCTATGTGAGTGAGTATTTCTGAATACTTAATATATTAGGAATATCATGAATACATGAATTCCAATTGATATAGGAATTTGAGACTTCAAGCTATATAATATGTAATTGTGGATGTTTATCTGGTATAATAAGATCTAAATGGGATATCTTTAAGGTCCATAGGAAAAGATTAGGAGCTATTGAATACATTTCATAATGAATCCTAGTGTGTCTATTTTCTCATAAACTATAAAATCTTGTAATATTCTCCATAATTAGTATAACAAGGAATGTTTATGGACACATAAGAAATGAGAGTCAATCCATTAAAAATATAAATTCTTTTCTAGTAAGCTACATGTGGTATTTTTTCCTTAGTCTAGTGGTCATAGATGAATCCTTTAAAAAAAATGGGGCTTGGATTTTTTAGGCCTTTTGAAGCCCCCATGTAGATACAAACTCATTTTTATATCCATAGATAGCTACATGAATTCATTATAAGTTTGTTAGTAGTAAAGAAAACTACTAAAAAATTTGTTTGTCTCATTTTGAAATAGGATATCTTGGTCCAATTTGATATCCTAGAGAAGATAGTAATTAACAATAACTCTATTTTTTCTTCTGAGGAGTTAACTATTTGTTGATATGGCCATGGAATTTTTTTATAATATTATTTATATTATAATTCTAATGGAAATGAGAAATCTTAATCCACCTAAAATACTTTGATTAATAATATGAGGAAAGTATTGAACAAAAATGTTAGCAAAAAACATACAAGAACATAGGATGTACTATGGCCTAATATAAGTTATCATAGGAGACCTAAATTAGTGAATGGTATTGAAGCACAACTATCTCTCTCATTTGAAATCTTTATAGAAATATTACAAAAGATAAGGGAGATGACTTGTTTGAGAATTTCTTTAAGAAAAGAATCATGTCCTTAACCAAAACCATTTTGAAAAAATAGATGATACTTTTCATCATATCACTCATCATCAATTTAGGGTAAAATAAAAATTTTACCAAAACACAAGACCAATAATATTCCTAGTTAGAGATTTTTTATAGCTTTAAGATAAATAAAAGGAACTAAAAGGACTACATCGAAAGTTTGACTCATTCTAGTAGGGGGTGTTTGCAATTAACCAATTCATTGAACCAAAAATATTCAAGTTATAGTATCCACAAGATACTTTCTTACTACTATTACATATAAAGGATAGGATTTTAAAATTTACAAACTATAAAATAAATGTTCCTTACGTTGTAAAAAATTCTTTTTGATGTGACATTTTCCTTTCTATTTCATTTGTTCATTTTTTTAACCATCCCTAGTTTCATAAGGTCTATTATGAAAAATAATACACTTAGTACATTCATAGTCCTTCGTAGTCCTACTCTTGTATAAGAGTTAGTTTTAGCCTCATATTTTTCTTATTTACAGAACAAATCGTGAAAATAACATGTCATATCTAGTAGATGTTAGAATTATTTAGAATAACTGAGAGGAGGGAGGAGGGGGGGGGTGAATCAGTTATCCAAGGTCCAATGATGTCCAATACAACTTTTACTTCTAATTCTTAATGGCACATAACTTAAATTATCATGCATGCAATTGAACATTAAACAATCATGAAAAGTAAACATGCATCACACCATAACACTAAGAATTTTGATGACCCAAAAATCCTCCAAGAATAAGAAGGTAAAACTGGGGTGGGGATGATACCCACAAAATAATTACGCAATTGATTTCAACCACTTCTGATGGTCTGTCCTATTAAAGGCTTTACACATTGTAAGATGTGACCCTGTTAAAGGATTTAAGAACATTCAACTTAGAATGTCACCTTATTAAAGGATTTACATAGAGCTGTTAGGCTCACCCAAGTCCATGGGATTTTCAGTCAGCTTCTCAAAAGAATCTTTCATCCCTCTCTAAGGGTCTTCTATCCTCCTCTCCAAGGATCTCTTATCCTTCTCCTAAGGATCTCTTTATCCTTCTCTTGAGGATCTCTTTATCCTTCTCTTGGGGATCTCTTTATCCTTTTCCTGAGGCTTATCCACCTAGCTATTAAGCTAACCTAGCAATGTAGGATTTCAATATCTAATACAATAATAAAAAAGTATTAGAATGGTTTTGACCTGATATAGATTGCAATCCTAATTGTGCAGATTTTAGATCACTTTTCAATTATTTTCTTTGCTTGGCTTTCCTCCCTTGTAGCGCTAACAACTTGTTTACCCTTCTCCTTGAGTTCTTCCACTCTTTATGCCAAAGCACTCTATGGTCACTTGATGAACTCAGAGTCTCAATGCTCTGTTCTCACTCCTTTGGGCTTCTTCACATGATCACACTTATGACCAATTTCCTCTCAAGCATGCGCTATTGATTTCTAACCTATAGTTGCTTATAAAGAAGTTATGTTCTCAATTTCTCGCTCAAATCTTAATTTTCTCTTGAAAAAATGGTATTGTTTTCCCTCCAAATTGTTTCTTCTAGAAAATTCATAATAAATCCATTAGCATTCGCCTTGAAAATGGTTTGCATGGATTACATAGAATTCTGTGACATCTACTCATCATCCCTATCATCCAACTAATTCACAAAATTTGATTTAACAACCTTATCGCTGCTCATCTGGCAAATCTTTGTCTTAACAAATAATGCAGCAACTCGGCATCATTGGTTTATTGATGCTTGACTTCTTCTGTATTACTTGGCTTCTATTGTTCTTTACTAACGCTCAACACCTAGAAAAATTATGTGTTACTCGGCACCTGATCTTCACTCCACACCTATATCTTGCTTGACACTTGATCTTCACTCAACACCTAAAGGATTACTTGGCACTTGATGATCACTCGGCATAGACTGAAGTTGAACTTGTTCGACTTTAACTAAGAATCTGTTTGGCTCTAAGTAGCTTGCTTGGCTCTCTCCAATGAACTTAGTTAGTCTTTACAAATGACTTAGTTAAACCTTACATCTTTGTTGTGTCTTATTGTGTCCATCCTCTTAGAGTATATCATCAATACACTATTTCATCAATGGTTTAGCTGATCCTTATACTTCATTACAACATCATTACTTCAACCTTTCTCTAGGTACTCTAGTTACATCTTATTGATTACAACCTCCTTGTCAATCAACCAATTGATAGTATTTGGATCACTAAAGAAATTTTCATTCATGTAAGTAGCAAGTTTGACATCAATGACAAATCAATGATTGAAACATTCTTTACCAGTTCCATTATTCATGATCTTTTTCAATCATTTCCAACAGTTGAGTCTTTGAGACATGGGAGAGTCATTTTTTACAACAACATTTCTGTTAAATTACACACTCTTATTGAATTTCCTTGGGGTTAGAACTTTAAAATCAATCTCTATCAACAATATTTATCTTTTAAATATGAGGTCACTAGAAAGTTAAAAAGTGAGGCTTGATTAAAGGGTAAGTGCACAAAGTTGTGGTGTCAAAAGGTGGGTATAAGTGGACACCTTTTTCCTGAAATCTACAAATTTTGAACTTCAACAAGAATTTGAAGATACTTGTGCTCAAAATTTTAAGATACAAAAAAAAGAAGTCATAGTCCTTTGAATCTAGTTTCTAAACTACTAATTTTTTTCCAAAATCGTTTAGTTTTAGGTCCTCAAGAAAGGGGTCCACAAAAAGTGGTATTGTTTATTCCAAAAAAATATAACACAATACAAAGTGTGGCCCCCCTACAATTTTAATTTTTTTTTTGAAATTTTTTAATCGCTCTGGTCAAAAGTTACTTAACACTATGTAGTTTATTCCAAATTTTTCGGGTAATTTTATCTTGTGTATTTTTTTTAATGAATTTTTTAACTAGACACATCCCAAAAATGTTAAATATCTGTGTGATCCCCCTAGAAATAATTAAAAACTAATCTAAAATAAAAACTTTTTTTTTTCAAAGTGTGTAGAATGGAGTCTAGTTTCTAAAAAACTAAGTTGTTGCAAAATTCGATAAACGAGCTAAAATCTGTAGCCCAATTAGTACATGGTGGTTTTTGACAAAAAATGAAAATACATTCAAAAGAAATTATAGATGAAAGATTTGAAATAGTTCAAATTAAAAATAAATTATATGGTTAGATAGCTAACACAGAGACCTATAATTCTATGTAACCTGAACATATCGATTACCAACCACAAGGAATCTTGAAGGGGAGCACACAAGAAAAAACAATAATTTTTGGTATGTTTGCTGGAAAACATGTCTCAGACCTGCTCATAAACTCCAAACCTTTGGGTTGGATCTCTAAGGCAAAACCAAGCCTTAGGCTTGGGTTTAAATAAGCTTTCAATAGTGCATGCGCCCTATAGCATGCACGCACTATCTAAAACATAATTTCTCAGTAGCGCATGCATGCTATAGTGCGCACACACTATTAAGACCTAAATTGCATAAGAGAACTAGGTTTGGGGGGGATAAAGGAATGGCCATGTGTGTATGTGAGAGAGATAGAGAGAAAGTGAGAAAGAGTAGAGGTGGCAAAGAGAGTATAGGATGGGAGAGAGAGTAGGGATGGCAGAGAGAGTACAAGATGCGAGAGAGAGTAGGAGTGGAAAAGAGAGAGTGCGGGATGGGGGAAAGAGATTGAAAGTAGAGGATGGGAGAGAGAGGAAGTATGAGAGAGAGAGTTCAGGTTGGGAGAGAGATTAAGAGTAGGGGATGGGGGAGAGAGAGAGTAGGCGATGGAAGATGGAGTGGGAGAGGAAGAGTGAGAGAGAGGAGGATGGGAGTGCATGTGTGTGAAAGAGGGAGAGTATGGAATGGGAGAGGGGGAAGATAAAGTAGCTCGAGAAAGAGTAGGAGATGGAAGAGAGTAGGTGATGGGAGAGGGAGTGGGAGAGGGAGAGAAAGGGGGGATAGAAATGTGTGAAAGAGAGAAAGAGAGAGAGAGTAGGGGATAGGAGAGAGTGTGAAAATGTAAGAGAGAGTAGAGAGGGAGGGGGGGGGAGGGAGAGAGAGAGAGAGAGAGAGAGAGAGAGAGAGAGAGAGTAGTGGGAGAGGGACTAGGAGAGGGAGAGTGAGTGAGAGAAAAAGTAGGGGATGGAAGAGGAGAGAGGGGGGATGGGTGTGTGAATGTGTGAAAGAGAGAGAGAGAGAGTAGAGGATGAGAGAAGGGAGAGAGAGATAGAGAGAGTAGGAAATGGCAGAGGGATGGGAGAGAGAGAGAGAGAGAGAGAGAGAGAGAGAGAGAGAGATTGAGAGAGAGAGAGAGAGAGAGAGAGAGAGAGAGTAGGGGATGGGAGAGAGTGTGAGAGAGAGTAGGGGATGGAAGAGAGAGTGAGAGAAGGGGATGGGAGAGAGAAAGTAGAGAGGGAGAGAGAGTACTTGAGAGAGAGAGATAGTAGGTAGTGCAAGAGGGAGTGGGAGAGGGAGAGAGAGGGGGGATGGGAGTGTGTGACAAATCTAGAGAGTAGGGAATGGGAGAGAAGAGAGAGAGGGAGGATGGGAGTGTGCATGCAAGAGAGATAGAGTAAGGCATGGGAGAGTGTGTGAGAGTGAGAGAGAGAGTAGATGGTGGAAAAGAGAGCTTGTATAGGATGGGAGAGAGACAGTGAGATTACGGGATGGAAGAGCATGAGAGAGAGAGAGAGAGAAAGAGAGAGAGAGTAGAGAAGAAGAAAGAGAACTTGAGAGAGAGAGAGATATTAGGCAATAGGAGAGGGAGAGGGAGAGAAATAGGGGATGGGAGTGTGTCTGACAAATGTAGAGAGTAGGGGATGGGAGAGAAGAAGAGTGGGGGGATAAGAGTGTGTGTATCTCTGAAAGAGAGAGAGTGTGAGAGTGTGAGAGTAGGGGGTGGCAAAGAGAGAGTATGATGATGGGGGAGAGAAAGTAGGCAGTGGGAGAGGGAAAGAGAGAGTGGGGATGGGAGTGTGTGTGTCAGAGAGACAGAGTAGAGGATGGGAGAGAGTGTGAGTGTGAGAGAGTAGTAGATGCGAGAGGAGAGAGAGAGCAGGGGATGTGTGAGAGAAAGTAAGTGGTGGGAGAGGGAGAGAGAGAGGGGGGATGGGATTGTGTGTGTGAGTGAGACAGAGTAGGGGATGGAATAAAGTGTGAGTGTGAGAGAGTAGGGGATGGGAGAGGAGGGGGATGGGAGTGTGAGAGAGAGAGAGACAGAGTAGGGGATGGAAGAGAGTGTGAGTGTGAGAGAGTAGGGGATGGGAGAGGATAGAGAGAGCAGGGGAAAAGGGAGAGAAAGTAGGCAGTGGGAGAGGGAGAGAGAGGGGGGGATTGGAGTGTGTGTGTGTGTGAGAGAGAGATAGAGTAGGGGATGGAAGAGATTGTGAGTGTGAGAGAGTAGGGCATGGGAGAGGAGGGGGATGGGAGTGTGTGTGTGTGTGAGAGACGGAGTAGGGGATGGAAGATAGTGTGAGTGTGAGAGAGTAGGGGATGGGAGAGGAGAGAGAGAGTAGGGGACGAGGGAGATAAAGTAGGTGGTGGGAGAGGGAGAGAGAGAGGGGGGATGAGAGTGTGTGTGAGAGAGAGATAGAGTAGGGGATGAGAGAGGACGGGGATGGGAGTGTGTGTGTGAGAGAGATAGAGTTGGGGATGGAAGAGAGTGTGAGTGTGAGAGAGTAGGGGTTGGGAGAGGAGAGAGAGAGCAAGGGATGGGGGAGAGAAAGTAGGTGGTGGGAGAGGGAGAGAGAGAGGGGGGATGGGAGTGTGTGTGAGAGAGAGATAGAGTAGGGGATGGAAGAGAGTGTGAGTGTGAGAGAGTAGGGGATGGGAGAGGAGAGAGAGCAAGGGATGGGGGAGAGAAAGTAGGCAGTGGGAGAGGGAGTGGGAGAGGGAGAGAGAGAGGGGGAATGGGAGTGTGTGTGTAAGAGAGATAGAATAGGGAATGGGAGAGAGTGTGAAAGTGAGTAGGTGGTGGTAGAGAGAGCTTGTACAAGATGTTAGAGAGAGAGAGAGTAGAGAGGGAGCAAGAGAACTTGAGAGAGAGAGATAATAGGCAGTAGGAGAGGGAGAGGAAGAGGGAGAGAGATAGGGGGAATGGGAATGTTTGTAAGAGAGACAAAGTAGGGGATGGGAGAGGAGAGAGAGAGAAAGTAAGCTGTAGGAGAGGGAGAGAGATAGGGGGATAAGAGTGTGTGTGAGAGATCTAAAGAGTCAGGGATGGGAGAGGAGAGAGGGTGAGAGAGGTAGAGAGAGTAGGTGGTGGGAGAGCAAGAGTGAGAGAGAGTAAAGGATGGGAGAGGGGAGAGAGAGTAGGAAGAGAGAGAGGGAAGGATGGGAGAGAGAGTAGGAAGGATAGAGAGTAGTAGGGAGGATGGGAGTGATGTTAATTCACATAGTGCATATGCACTATAGTGTGTACGTGCTATCTCAAATCCCCTAAAAATGGCAAAAAACCAACCTTGGGGCCCAGTTCTTGCTTTTGTTCTATTATGCACTCTGTTATTTTGACAGAAATCACGGGTTTCAACATAGCAAACACTATTTCAACACTTTTGGAAGTTAGCAAACTCCAAATTCAATCATTGGATACGTGATTTGAAGACTTTTTGAATATTTCTTGTATAGAAAAGGTTAGTGCAATCAATTTTAAATATTTTTTGTCAATATATAGATACAAAATTGATTATAATTTGACACGTTATTTAATATATCGTGAATTCATTGAAAATTGTATGTTTGAATGAAATGTTATTTCGGAATGGTTAGAAATTTGACAAGTCATTTGATATATATTGTGTATTCATTCAAATGATTATAATTTTTATATGTAATTGAAAAATTTTTAATTTACACATTTTAAGTAATTGGGGTGTTTGAATAATTTGACATGTAGAAATCATCATCATGCCAAGGAAGAAACCAAAGATTAAAACAAATGAAGATAAGGAGAGAGATTTGGCAATTAAAAGAGATAAAATGAAATTACTATGTGAACAAAGAAAATTATAAAGCAATAATGAAGAATTGACTTTCGAAGAGGATCAAGAACCACCAGTACAAAGAAACAAAGAGGAAGAATTAGAAAGACAAAGAGAACGAATGAGATTGTTATGCTCAAGAAGACAATTGAATTTTGAAGCTACACCATTGTCCAATGTTGGAGTCATATCATCCGCTACACCATCTTCCAATGTTGAAGGCATATCATCCTCTCATGTAGAAGAGACACTGATTTGTAGATCTGATGATATGCACAGTCCATCGTGTCATGTTGAAAGTACAACATCAACACATCAAGTAGGTGATATTCCATCTTTTACATCTTATTGCCAAGGCACATCATCTTCAGTTCAAGGTATGCAATACACTCAACCTTATATTGATGTTCAAATTTTTGAGAGAATTGAAGAGATTAGAATACCTTCTAGAATTCGTTTTAGAGGACCAAAATATTTGATTGATATTGATAATAACATTTTGAAATCAATGCCTGACAAGATTAGCAAGCATACTTGTCAAAGAAAAGTTAATAGTATGTGGAGATTATTTTTTGAAGAATTAAATATTATAGGTCAATGCCAATTATTTGTTGAAATGATGAGAAATTTGAAATTTAGGCCTATCATGAAGATTCTTGGGTTAAGAACGATGGACGATTCAAATGAAAGAAATATTGTAAAGAATCTAATGAGTCCTTATGACAAAGTGGGTTCTAAATCATGTACCAAAGATAGTAATATCACAAGATGAGTACTCACATCAACAATAGTAAGTAGCCAAATGAAGAAAGCTCAACTCATGAGAAAGACAAGAAAAACATTAAAAATTGGTAGAGGTACCCTAAGGAGAGCCATGTTAAGGCATGAGCGATTAGAAGATCCAACAAAAAATGAGTTGTGGAAATTTAGCGATAGACTACCACAAAAGGATAAAGAAACTACTCAAGCCTTGAAATCATTGATCGAAGATTTTTGAAAAAATAATACACGTGTTTCTCCTAATCAAAGAGATGTTGTAAGAAGGAGGATTGGTAGCCAAAATCGTGAGCCACATGCGAAACATTTTTTGGACTCAACTCAGACACAATTTTTTGCAAAATTTATTGGTATGTATCCTCAAATTTGAATAAGTCAAAGATTTTTTTAGATGGGTAAACCTTTTTATGTGAAGATAAATCACACATGCACAACTTGTTCTTGTAGGATAAATATTGAATTTTCCAACCATTTTGATATTTTTAGGCATATATGTGTAGTTTTGCATTCTCAATTTGTTTTGCAGGATTGTGACATAAAAGAGCCACCAAGATCTTCAAGGGAATTCATATCCAACATTTTATGTAAAATATGGGATGACCAACAATTTTACAAGACATCATGCTCGGATGGTACGTGCTTATTTTGTGGTTCTTTACAACTTTTATCAACTTGTCAACATATGGATAGTACACACGCAATTGGAAATGAAATAGAAGATTACGAAAAATTCAAGACAGTGACATATGCTCTAAAAGATGGGAAACATGGTAAAAGATGTCATCTAGTCATTGAAAAGATTCTAGTGTATGAGTTCATGAATTTTTTTCATGAAAAGATTATTTACGAGTATGCAAGGCATACCCATAGAGCTTGATGGTTGGATTTGCAATTCAAGTTGTGCAAGGATATGTTTCCATTGGATACCATTGTTTTGGTTGTAGATTTTGTAGAGAACTACACACTAAAACCACAAAATGAGGTGCAAGAAAAGTATTATATGTCTCAATAGGTTTGCATATTTGTTCACATAACATTCATGCATTCACCTACAAGTACATAGGATGATAGGAAGATTTTGAGGGAGTACCATTTTTACATCAACAATGATCGATCACATTCTACGGAGTCCATACATGGTTATTTTCAACTATTTTATGGAGATTTGGCTAATAGGGGCATATCATATTGTCAACACATTATTTGGTCAGACAATTGTGCATCTCAATTCAAGAATGCATGGATGTTCTATTGGTTGAGCAGGATGCACAAGTTGTGTATAATTTAATATATGTGGAATTTCACAGAGGCTGGTCATGGTAAGGGAGAGCATGATGGTCTAGGCCCATGCATTAAAATAGCCTTGGCTCATGAAGAACTAAAGTACAAAGATGGAGCAATATTGATAGATGCAAAATCCATCATCCAATGGTGTAATGGTACAATGGGTCTAGGTACGGAAGGTGAGTCTACAGTTCATAGATTTTTTTGGTTGATAGATAATACTAACATTGCACTATATAAGGATTGTTGCACACTAATAGTATCTAGTGAGTTACACTCTTTTAGAAGCTCTGATGCAGGTTCATGGAGTATCCACATATGAAAAATGGCATGCTATTGTCCATCATGTGCAGAGAAAAATTGGGATGACTATGAGTCAACTGAATGGGTGGACAAATGGGATATACAGGTGTTGGACCCAATTGACACCTATCGTCTCTCACAAGCACTAGAAATGGTAGAGATGGATTCATTTATTGACTTTGACCGCTTGTCAAATCTAG